>QXVZ01032778.1:0-15888 GCA_008931825.1 Phallusia fumigata
ATAATGCTTTAATAAAAACTAGTAAAAAACGCAGTAAACAAAATAACAATTCACCGCTAAGCCTTCGTTTTTCAAAAGTGTGTGGCGTTAACAGTCATAACTACCATAACTTACCACAAACAGCAGCAAAAATACCCTATTTAACGGTTTGTTACACGTAACAGAACAATCATATCCTTTGTTACACTTTTTCATTGTTAGGCCTATTAGTTAAAGCGCAGTTTGAAAGATTGTGTGATACGTAATAACACGCGCAACACGTGTATTTTTCGTCTAATTTCGTGTCCATAATCTGACATTGTAAAATACAAACATCTTTTGGGTAAAGACAAATATCACTAAGGCCCGAACACTTGGTGTGCTAGAACGTTATTTTCTGTGTGCGTAAAAGTTCGGTTTTGACCGAATCGTAACAAATTATTCGGCCGAAACCGAATCTTCGTCAAAATCGCTGATTCGGCCGAATAAATTCGGCAAACCGAAGCTTCGGTACATCACTAATCTAATGCTATTAACGATCATTGATGTATTTACAGTATCCAAACTAAATTTAGCAACAGACAGCATAAAAGAACACTAATGCATTATACACCAATATACACTTTCATGATACGTCTGAATGAATTTGATGTTCAAGTTCAATTTCATCCAACACAACTTACACTCCAGCAAACAATCCTAATAACTCTCGCCAATTCCGTAATATTCAGCACAATCCATGTTTTTTTTATTCTACTAAAGTTGAGACTTCCTTAAGCGAGGATACTAGAAATGGGGTCGGTTGTGGTAAAAGCAGCGCTGTTCAAAATGACAATTGTCTCGGAGGAGATTGAAATGTGCAAGGAAGTTCACTTCGATAAGCTAGACTAATTAAACTTGTCTTATTTGACGATGGCGTGAGTAATGAAGGTGCACAGACACAATAGATTGATGGTAGCGCAAAACCTAGGTACACAACGCAACGTCAGCATCAACTACAAAAGCATGAAACGATCACAACTAGCATATACCTAAAAGTGCGAAACGATACGAGAAAATAGTTTTGGATTCGGTCTGTTTTTGTGTGAAAACTGGTCTAAAAGTAGTTTTTGTAAACGGTTTGGAACAAATGATACATACCGCATGACATAAGTAACGACGGTTGCATAAAAAAACGCTTTCGAAAAATAGCATGTTTTTAGGAATATGTACATGAGGAGGATGGGGAGTAAACGGTTATGTACAGCTCTTGTAATACAAGTATGAAATATTATTGCAACGGTAAAGTCATGTTTTACTTAACCACCCTAAAAGCGACAATAGAACCAACCACGGTACCTGCCGCTGCACCCACAGCTGCGCCAATGGGCCCGAAAATAGCTCCACCCGCTGCACCATAAAGGGCAGTAGTTGCAACGATAGCAGACCTACGCATAATTCTACGTCTCGTTATAAGCTTGGTAATTTCGTTCATATCCTTGACTTTTTGATGCAGTTTTTCAAGTTCGTCGTCGCATTGCTTAATAAATTTGTTGCTGATCTTCGGACTGAGTTCAGTAGACAGCCGAATGTTCACTTTTGCTTTTTCCTTTTGTTTCTTGTGTTCATTCTCCAGAACTGATGGTTTAATGTATCGACCACGGCACATCTGACAGATGATTAAAAACTTAACATAATCCGCCACACAGCAAATTCCACGTATATCAATGAAACAGTTTATACTACTGTATCATATGAATTGTCATACAAATGGTAAAAGACTTTGTTATCGTTGGTTAGTGCAACATCAAGTTTTGTAAAACAGAGCGACTTTGGATTTTTAATGTTGTCCTCATTTACACTTACTTACCTGGAGCATGAACGATCCATATTCTGCTTTCGACTTGTGCACGACCATTGAAGCAATTTCGATCAGTCTTTTCTGCAATTGGAATAGAATGGTAAGAAAATGGATACAATCTAAATTTCGGTTTGTTGACAAACGATCGACATATACGCTACCTCGCGTTGTTGGTTTCTTTCAAACACTAATTGAAAGTAATCCTCCAATTCTTTTAGCAATTCTTCCTGGATGTAAATAAAATCGTTGCCTTGTTTATTGTTATCGCTATCTCCCAGAACTTTTAACGCCTCCCTTTTGGCTTCCTCATGAGAATCTTCAATATTTTCGATGTACCTCTCTGTTTTCTGCAGAATGTGTATGAAAATAATTGCCATCAACAAAGACTCGTGTTTTCCAGAGAAATAAGCGATCATTTATTTATAATTTACTGCTAAAAGCGTGGTCGGAAAACTTTGGGTTAGCTTAATTTATTTAGTCCGCTGCAATGCTGCTACAATTTATCGTTGGTTATTAAACTAGTATGTCGGTTGGACTCACAATTAGAAGTCAGGTTTTGTTTTGAGAGCGCTGTAAAAATTTCGTTTACATGCCAAATAAATAGAAGTATATGTTATGACCAAGCAATGAAAAAGCCAGGTTGTCTGACAAAAAAATGTCATTTAAACAAAAATATTTTATTATGCATTTCCATGTTAGTTTAAACGGGTCAGTTGGAAATATTCAAAGGACTGTATGTGTCCCGGGGGTCGTAAAAAGCTGAAGTGTAATCCAAATTATTTCTAGAACTTAATTGAAAACGAATGGAGATATTTGAGAAAATATATTTCGCAAAAATAGTTGTCGACATTGACTTACCGACTCAATTATTTCCGCATATGTCTCGTATGCTTTGACCTTCTTACGGTTATACTCCGAAATTGCCGCTTCCTAAAAACATTTTTATGCAAAGTACGTGTTCACATTCTTTTTGTTTTATCTTCGATATAAATATAATTTTATGCATTAGTAAACTATGGACACAAATATGGTTAAAGACAAATTATCACACGAAAGCAAAAGGCAGAAGTGCTACGCTAACAGCCTACTTCAACATTAGTTTTAACTTACTTTTTTATTTGTGTTGTGTTTTTCAAATTTTTGAAGTTCTATTTTAATCCAGTTCCAAATATCGTCTTGGTACAGACTTCGTATGTCTTGTGGAAACTGAGCCGTATTTTGTTCGAACCAAGTAAGAACATCTTTGCAGCATTTTTGCTTGACATCCGCCAAAAAATTGTTTTCAAGGTATGTTTCACTAATGGACTAAAACAATAATAGTTAAACAAAAATGCATTACACTTTGTACAATTATTGCATTATTATTATAGTGCAACATATTGCTTTCGGCTGCAACTTCTGTTCTTGACAAGCGTAGGTATTGGTATGTGTGTGACTAACAGTTAACCACATATTTTGCTGTATTTCCCTCACAGCAATAGTTCTTGAACCTTTCGTCTTGGCGGACTTTTGTTGACACAAATGACCATTGACCTCCCACCGTACTCACAGCCATTAGTTCTTAGTGATACACTACACACTAAGCTACGTTGGTGTCGTTTCACGTTTTCAATAAATACGATGCAACAGAACGTGGCGTGCTGAAAAATGACGTAACCAGGTTGGTTCTTATTAGCAAAGATAGCGGTACGGTACGTATTGAGTTGTGCGTACCACTTACCTCAGTGCAAAGGGCGCACCGTAAATTTAGATGATTTTTGCTGCGTACAGTACTGCACCGACGTACCGTACTGCCATCATTGCTTATTAGTAAGCGTAAATAATGATTTTTACCCTGAAGTGTATCAGAAAAATGCAAAAGTAAAATCATATTCGCGTGTCTTAAAAACACTTTGCGAATGTGCGTAAAAGCCCTATTCATGGATGCCAAAGCATCTCGTTTCCGAGCTTACCCGTGCGCCCCACTAAGTGTTTGCTGAAAAACAGAAGGGCCGCGTTGCACTTTTCATACTAATTTTTTAGTACCCACTTCTGCAATTTTAGTCCTGCACTTCTCTTTGGCTTCATCAACAAGATCGCGAATTTGGGCTTGAATTTGTACCTGGTGAAAAAAGTTTTGGTATCATCAACATGTCTTAACTCGTAAGTATAGTGAGAATCCAATTACAAGTTATCCACGTAAGATTTAGTTTACAGATTTCCCCAACATCGCTACAGTGAAAAATGCAAACAATATTAAATCACAGTGGTGCAAAACATTTTTACAAACACGGTCTTTTAATGACATTACATATACGCTCCGGCTGTTCCAGTTAGTTAGATTTAATAAATATTATTTTATAGAAACGATTTTGATTGACAAACCAGTTTAACATTGTTGTTTAGTTCGTAAAATAGATAAAAAATCTGATCCAGGAGTTTTTCCAAGTATTCCCGATGTTGAGTGATAAATTCCTGGTCTCCAAATTTTGGCTGCTGGTTGTATGCTTGTATCGCTTCCTTCTTGTGCTGCTTATGGGTTTTTGTTAGTTCCATATCACCCATATATTCTTCACAATCCTGTCAAGTGAGATCGCAAACTTAACACAAAGCTAAATTTACTTTACAAAGTTATTGTACCCCGTCCATCTGTCTTTGATAGCTGTATTTGCTTTCATTGACAATAGCCAAAATTGTAGCCTTAGTTGTAGCCTGATCCGGAAATAAATTGTAATCTGTGTTACTTGTTTTGAAATTTATTCATTTTTGTTACCTGCATAATGGTGCCAACGTCGGGCATTTTTCCGCTTTTGATCACTTCAAAGTATTCTAATATCATATTGATTAGATCTGTTCCTGTCACCACTGTGTTGTTAATCTTTTTTCCAACAACATTTTGTCCAAAAAATATCTCCTTCACCAATATATCTACCATTTGTAGAAACTGCGGTTTTACATCTAAAAATCCGGTCAGTGCGAGTAATTTCTTGAATAGTGATTAATTATTAACTGTAAATAATCCTAGAAAAAATACCTCCAAGTTTCAAATTGTTTCCATCACTTTTTCCACGTTTTTTGACTTTCTTCCCGGGAGATGGAAGTAAACAGCATGATACCTTCTCAAATGACACAAAAATGTTGTCTCTAACGGAGCTCAAGTCCTTATGATCAACTTTTAATTGAAGGACTTCATCCAAATATGTTTTACCCCCTTCCAAACCAAACGGAAGGTCGGTGTCCGACCAATCACGTACAAGAAACATTAAGTTCTGACAAGAAATTCAAAACAATAAATTACGACATGAAAAATCAAACATAGTTAACTGGCAATTTTTTTAAAAATATACCTGAAATCGATTTTCAGAACTTTTCAGTTCCGTTTTAACAACCTTTCCGTATTCAGTAAACAACTGCGAAAAACAACCTTACGATTAGCGTAATGTCGTAAAATCACTGAACCGCATTACTACGTCACATCGCATGATGTTGGATTCCACCACAATGCCAGCTTTCTCTATGACGTAACAATGCCATAGGTTTACTTTCTCTCGTCATGCTTTGGTAAATTTTGGTGTTGCGTTTTTATGCCACGTGCAGTGTGCGTCAGGCGGTCATTGAAAGTTATTTGACTATATCAGTAAAAACTAATGGATTGTGTGCTTTATTAGATGATAAGGGTAAAATGTATCCCAAACTGACAATTAATATTTGTGAAGCATTGGTGATGCGAGGTAAGCCACACTTGATTAAAGTTTAAGTTGTATACTGTGACGTGTTTTTTTTTAAAGTGTGCTGTGTTGTGTGTCTAAAATCCGTTTGCCGACGTTGTGCAGTAATTTAAACACTGCTTAACTACTCTGGATTAAAACTCTGGTAAGCGTTATAAATTGTTTGCATGTTTCGGCCTTTATTTAGCTGACAACTGCATGTTGTCTTTACAGAAAACCGTGTTTTTAAACGTGTTAAAAACAGTTTTGAGCATTTAAGTTTCGAATACAAACCGTTTCCAGAAACAGCACTCGTTTTCAGAAATTAGGACCTAGACGTCAGCGAGGTGCCAGGCGCGCGAAATTCTGACGTTATAGTTTGAATTGTTCAATCATTTTGGCCACAAATTAAAACAATTATTGCACCAGGCAAAAAAAGAATTGTTTACTTACTCTTGTTTATATACGGTGGCCCACAAGTACAATTAAAAATTTTTTTTGCAGTACAACAGTTTTCACGTTGTGCTTTATACGGTGTATAAAAATAGCGAAGTGCTATACCTTGTGCAATATAGTACTCGGAATCTGTCAGCATCGGCCTGAAGTAATTAGGCGGTCCCCGTAACATAATGAAACGGTTTGACGTTACGTATGCAGAAATACATGTTTGCATCAACACAAGTTTCGCGCTAAAATAAATGTTGGCGATAAAAATAATATTTGCATCAAGAAAAATGTTTGCACTAAAATCAATTGTACGTGTTGGCCACCATTTATGATTAGTAAACTGCAAACATTTGTTAAGCAACATCACGATCACAACAATACGCTTTACATAGCATGATTTGTGTAAAAAGGCGTAGGCGGATGTTATATAGGGGCTACCCAGGAATAATTTATAATGACGCACTAATTACAATGTAATTTGACGTTGATTTTCTTTACAAATGTTCTATTACCTGAAGATTTTGCAGAGAATCCTCCTGAATTTGATCCATGACGTTGTAAATTTGTAAGGAGCTTATTAGGGTGCTAAGTGCAAATATAACTGAAGTACTGCCCATTGATGATGATGAATCAAATGAACCCTGGGTGTCTAATAGAAAGATGACCACCTGTGAACAAATTTTACACAGTTGCTTATGATAACTTTTTCTCGGAAACGTGTAACAATTTAATTCGTTTGCAAGATACAATGTTTGGTTAATATGCTGTGCCGCGCGACTGAGTGAGTAAAAGGCCTGACTGGACTGAATTTAACGGAAGTGTTTCCGAAAATAATTTTAGGTGTAACTTGGTTGACTTTGAGCCATAAAGTATTATATGTAGATGGGAAGCCCGATTTCGTGGTTGTCGATCGCAGAAAGCCTAAATGTCTCAATTATCAATAAGAAAGTCCTAACTTTCACACGATGATTTTTTTATTCGAAGATATGAAAAGCGTATGTACGTCATTGCTGAATTAAAACCAGTTACATCCCTGACATTCTGTGCTGGGGAGACTCGAGTCGCCTTTTTTAAAGACTTGATTTGACTCGAGTCCCGGCTTTGAAAAGACTCACTCGACTTTGACTGGTCGAAACAGAGTCTTGACCTTGCCCTTAGACTCAATTTACGAAGGATAACGTGTACCACGTACCACTATAGCAGTGTTTCTCAAACTTTTTTACCTCAAGGACCACTTTATCTTTGAATTTTTTTCTGAGGACCACCAAACATAATTTCGTTCTGACACGGTCTCAAAACAGGCGATTTAATAAACCCGAGTCTAGTTTAAGTCATCTTTTCGCTGACCACTATGAGGGGATGGCAGACCACTAGTGCTCCGCGGGCCACACTTTGAGAATCGCTGCACTATAGGATCCAATTTGCGATGTCTATAGTTCATTTTGGCCCTAATATTTTTATTGAAAAGCAACGACGATGTCACAACACTCTGTTTGTTACTTTGGGGTATGGTAGGCTACATGTTTTTATAATTTAGCGTAAATTTTCAAGCTAGTTTTTCAATCGTATTCGTGGAAACGCCTAAGTCCTGCGCTTTTGGCGTGTGGGTGCACAAAACGTTTTCTTGCGGTAAAAGACAATGCGTCTGGTATTAACGTACCGCTTTGACCTCGACAAAAAATGACCTAAAATAAGGATGCAGTTAAAAATCTGATATCCATTCCTTACTAAGACTTAAAAAAGACTCGAAACACCAGCGACCTGACTTGACTTAAAACACGAACCACTAACGACTTGACTTGAGACTCAAACCCTTCGAGACTTGTCTTGACTTGAGACTCGACTGGTAAAACGCGTTGTCCAACACTGCTGGTATCATCCATCTGCTATATGGGACGTGGCCTGCTCATGCAGCCTTGGTGCAAAAGAGTTTACGCACCGAAGTGTGCGAATTGTACCGTGGCTAAGTTTTGCAAAAAAGCGTACATTGTTTGTTTTTTGAAGAGCCTTTTTTCCAATCCCAAAAGATAGGATTTTGTTAATTAATAAGCGTGAAGTTGCAAGTTACCTTAACTCAAAAGCTTAATCCAAACTTTGGACAACCCTCGGGCATTTTCCACTGTACATTAAGTTAATTTTTTCATTTCAATTATGCGTTTTTAGCTGCAGCACAGCAGTGTCCAAAACATCCTATATACACATGTTTAAAGTTTTTAAATGGATCGAAGTTTCAAGTAGAGGAAAAAAGAAGACCATCCCTCTAAGCCAGCACACTTTGACGTTTCCGAGCCAGTTAACATCGGGACACCACCTGGTCGTGGAAGCCCATGACACGCAAACAATCAACGACAAACTCGAAAGATTGAGAGGCGTCTGTGGCTTTTCAGACCCACAATTATTGAAGCGTTTTTGTGCCCCTTTTTTAACATTCTTGGCTGTCACGCGTGTGGCATAATGCGGATTTGGATCTCTTTCGACGCTCATAAAAGGTATAAACTCTTTTGTAACCTAGTAACAACTCCTAAAAAGTCAACAAAAATCGAGTCCATATACGGCAAACCAATAGTACTGTACCATTCCTTCCGGGGTTCGCTTAAAAAAAGGTTCATCCCATATCCATATTCCTTGGGTTACTTTTTCGCGTCCACCTCGCCACAGAAAACCCTTTGTTAACTTTTCTTCATTTGAACGAAACCAAGACTCTTCCTAAACAACAAATAGTAACATGCAATGTTGCAGTATGAGAAGTTAGTAATTTGATTACTTTAAAAAAACACCTTTCCTTCTTTTTCCGCCCACAAGTATTTTAGGAACAAGTTAAGCATGAAAGATTTTCCTTTTCGAAATGCTCCAGCCATAGAGTAGATGGCAACCGGTGTGTTGGCAACATCTGGATGACCGAAAATTCTCTCGATTTCGTCATTGTTGATACAAAAACCTCCAAGATTGTCCGGATCGGGAGAAATGATCTGAACAGCTTTGTGATTGTCTGGAGGTTCGGCTGGTTTGCGGGCAACTGCGAGATATAACCAAATCAAATTCGGACAAATTGTTGTACCAAAACTTCGGTTATTTGGAGGCCGAACTTTGGAATGCGATTTAATTACTTTCCAATTACAGCAGTACAGATTTTAACTAAAAAAACTCGTTACTCATCGTGTTAAAATGTATTTGATACGACACGGAACCAAAAAAACTGAACTTAAACTAAAAATAACAGAAGAGTTAATTCAATATGCATATAATTATGAATGATTTCAGCAAAGAAGTGCTTACCGTTAGAAGACGTGTCCATGTCGAATCTATGAATTATGATCAGGGGTTTGGACTTTTTATTTACAGTTTCTGAAACAAAAAACATGCGTTTTACCAATCCACGGCAACAGCGATGGTTTAAACGTTTGCACTGAAATGTATTTAATAAAACTAACCTACTTTTAAAGTCCGTGCTCTGTGTTCCAAAAATATTTTACCGTCACAAATATCCCACCAAACTCACAGCTATGTTAAGAACGTTTTTTAAATTGTTTGATTATGTCATGAATTTACTACACTGATAATTTAATTTGCGGGGCAATAATTAAATTCTACGAAAAAAATAACGTTTAGTAGTAGAACAAAACAACTCATCCCTGCTCAGCCAAATCTACATATGGTATACCCTACGACCGTAGTAGTTTTGCAAACAAAGGTTTAACTGGCAGGACTTCGTTCCGCAAGACAATAGTTCTCAAAGGGAATAGAACGTCTTTTGTTTGCTTTGCAAATATATACCATTGTTCGCATTATAACGCTCTAGCCTTGATTTAGAGACTTTGACCGCATCAGAGCACGAAGATTTCGAACAGAAGCGCCACGCGCTCCACGCATTGCATCACGCAGCGCACGGAGAGTCAAGATGCAAGTAAACAACCTTGACATTTTAAGAATACAATATGCTATGTGTGTTTAAATATTATGCATTGATGAAATTTAAACACCATTAAGTGAAATGAAAATAAAAATGAGTTTGCGGCCAGCGCACGTCGCATATTTTTGAGTGAATATGTCACAATAATTATGAATTTTCGATCGCGTCGCTGGTAGTGATTTTGATATGGTGGAATTAGCTTTTGCAATGGCTCATTTTCAAGATGTGGCCTTTGAGTATTGCCTGTTAGATTAGGCCAAGAAGCGATGAGTTTTAAAGCCAGCGCACATCGCATATTTTTGAGTGCGTATGGCATATTTGTTATGAATATTACGATTTATTTTCGATTTGCTAGAACGGCGTGTGTATAGGCCTATTTTAAAGCTCTTAGTAGAACGTTCTGTTAAAATTTGATGAGGCGCAAATGACAGAATGACGTTCATATCGATGAATATAAATTTTAAAATGTAAGTGTTAATTTAAAAATTTATAATTTTTGATAAAAGTTTGTTCGCTCGAATGTCTGAAATGCCTAAATTATTGCGCCAAAATTTCGAAACCGTATCGTTTTCAGTTTACGAGTAGTTGCAGTGCGCCGTTTTACTCTAGTGCAGTGGTCGGCAAACTTTTTTTACGAAGGCCCAAATTCTCCATTTAATCTTAACTGGAGGCCCACACAGCATAAAACGTTCCGTACAAACTAATACGAAATAACTGAGACCAGTTTGTTTCATAAATTGCATTGAAAATGTCTCTTAACACTAATCAATCTTTTTTTGGATAAAACCACATTATTAGTTGCTAAAATTTGCCAACTAAATTCATGTCGAGTACACTTTACTTTGCTATGTGTTCCAGACCTTGTCTGTGCCATCACAATCCATTTGTTGCACANTTGCGGGGTAAATTCATGTCGAGTACACTTTACTTTGCTATTCATGTGTTCCAGACCTTGTCTGTTCTCAATTTATTTGTTACATAACAATTATTTTTGATGTGTCAAATAACTATTGTTTGTTGTATCACAAAGCATTACTACACAACATTTTTTGTCATGTCAAATCATCAACGTATGTGGTGCAATGGAGTACGACTCCGCATATTGGCCCTGCAATCGCTTCATATACACCATGCGGCCCACATAAGTAAGGTTTGCGCGGCCCATTAAAAAGTACTAGGCGGCCCATAATTGGGCCGCGGCCCACAGTTTGCCGACCACTGCTCTAGTGCGTACGACCGAGTGTGAAACTTTGGTATAATTTATCAGCAAAAAGCGCAGTTTTCGAAATAGGCACAACAACGGAAACGTTCTTTCAAGTTTAAAATTGGTGTGCTGGACTGCTAGCAGGCAAGTCATATGAATGCAATACAAATGCAAACATCACAGCAAAAAGAACGCGGATCACTGCACACAAATATGTTACATTTTTAAATGCACAAAGCTTTTTTAAGCTATGTTTTGCACGCTGGTGATCGTGTTACAATCCAATAAAAAGGAATGTAATAAATAAACTGCTCATACGTATAAACCTTGTCAGTCAAATCTCATGTACGTCTATGGTCAGACCCCTTGCTTACATGGACGCTACATGATATAATTGTCGTTACCAAACTTTTTTCTTTTCGGTAAATGCTGCGTCAGTGCATGCTTCCAAGCGAAATAAATTGAACTCAACTCAATCTAACAAACAAACGAACGATCATGTAACAAACTTAACTTCGCTTCGGTGTGGGACAGTGCGGTCAAAGTTTGAACTGTGGTTTTCTGCGATTACGTAATGCTGGAGGCGCTGCGGCGAATACAACGCCATCCATACCAAATAAGCAGCACACTAGCATCTATAAAAGTTTTTATTGCGAGTCGGTAACCAAGACCCAAAACGGAAATCACCCGTGAGAAGCGAGGGGCGCAAACAACAATACGACTGGTCTGGACAACATAAGTGCATGAAAAACAATACTGTGTTAGGAAAACAAAATCCGCCGACAAAAACCTACCCAACTCTGTCTTATCCTAATTAATGTGTTACGCAAACAAATAAATTTAAACGATAGCTCTAGAAAAGCCTCAACAAACTAAGATCAAATCATTTGAAAATAGCTGTTAGTGAAGAAAGTCAATACCATTGTAAAACCGATTGTAAAGCGGTACAACATTGTGAATTAATGCTACAACATACACAAAGCTTTTAGATTTACATTTTTAATTACCAACATCTGAACCACAGCACAGTATGTTCAACATCACTATAAATGCTGGGTAAGAGATCTTCTTTGCCACATAACAATCGTCAGTTTAACATTTTGTTTTTAATAGTAACATACAAAAGGTTACTAAACAAGCGCCTGATAGCAATTCGGTTAGTTGAAAAAACATTTTCTTAAAACTATCAGGTTTTTAGTGTCTAATCTTCTGTTCAATTTGTTATATGCTATCACCTACACATGAAATCCAACAAAAAAATCAAGTAAAGAACCAAACTGTTTAAAATTATATATCTCTCTCCCGTACTTTGTTTGTATACACTTCCCAAAACCGATTAAATTTGGAAAAATGACCACTAACAAGTTAATGAAATCAAATTTACTCTTTCACACTAAATTTTCTGGCACGACAGATTTTTTCAATAAATGTGCAGTTTTCAAAATAGTTCCAAAATGATGGCATTGTGGCGACAACTTTGATATTTACCCTCATAGCATAACCAAAGCTTAATACGTCACGCGCTTTTTTCTTTTTGCCACGTGATTTTTCTCGCTTTTTTCTCAGTTGCATTTTTTCTATTTTCCAATCGGACGAGTAGACATTGCCACAACATTCCCTTTGAGTTTTAAGTTTGAAAGCTATATCTACCAAACGTTACTTCCACCGTCTCACAACGGGCAAGTCATACGAGAGCAATACAAATGAGAACACCATAACAAAACAGTTTGGATCACTGCGCATTACTGGGCGAATTCAATGGCAAGAAAAAAATCATTTTAAACTCTGTTCTGTATGCTGGTGATCGAATTACAATCCAATCGTAAAATAGTGTGACAAAATTGTTCGCACCCTAATTCACTAATGTAAATGAAGGCAAAGTCGACTGCGGTCTATCAAGTTTGGTCAATTGTTACAAAATCTTTGTGTTTGTGTACAATGTTTGTCGAGATTAATAATATGAACAGAAATTTAGCTGCCAAGTTGTTCTTATTCGCGACAAACTAACAGCTGCATGACTCGTCCTTCCGGGCTTCACTCATAAAAGCGCTGCTACTTATTATTGGAAAAGCTAGCTACTTTTCCTGACCGAGTGTCGCCCAGCTTCCATGTTATTATACCTATGTTCAGTGTCTCAACAGAGCTATCTTGTTTATCTGGTCTACCCAGCTGTGACCTGCTAAGAGTTTTTTAGCACTAATGCCTTAGACCGAAAATTGTGCGGTTTATATACAGGTGGGATGGGAGGCGTTGCAGCACCGGCGACCCTTGGATTGGACAGGTTCATGTGACTTTTTCATTTGCTGGACAAACGTCACTTGGCACGTATTACCAATCTTATTTCTCTAGCCTTTTCTTTACGTTATAGAGCCTTTAATTACATTACAATACAGAGCAACACAATGGTACAGGTGTTTTGCAACTTCAAAACGTGAGAACAGGTGCACGTCCAATTTACATTCATCTAACTGTAAAAGTATTATAAAGCAGCGTGGATGGTTGCACATTAGTTACTTTTTGGCGAAAGAAAAACGCCAGCTGTGCCACAGTACTCTACAATGATACGGTTTGCTACGTGGCGGTAGTTCAGTCTACCGTCCCTTCTTCTTTGGGCTAGCCTTATTTTAAATCACCTTGTTATGTTACAATATATAGCGCAACACCATGATGAAGGTGATTTGCAACTTTTAAGTTTGAGATTTGCAACTTTTAACCTATTGCTGTTATTTCAAAGACGACAGACCTTAAGATATTTAGGTCAAGCAATTAAGGAGTCAAACCTGTTTAACAATAAAATGTCACAACAAAAATCTTTATACTTTAACGCACTGGTTTGGGAAACCCAGTATACTAACTACCCACCATTCACCGGAAAAGACTTGAATTTAATTAACGATAATGCGACAAAAGAGAACCGACGGCCGTTTTTAAGGATTTGTTACAAATCAACTGCAGAGACCATATAAAGGTATATAGACTCGTCACACAGTTTCGAGCTCAGTCTCAGTCTCAGTTACTTGCTGAACTCACTTAAATGCAGAGTGGCAAAAGTTTACAAGGAAATATCGAGTTCTTTAACGCTTGTCCACGGTTTGCAAGCAAGCATTATTTCAAGACATCTACACGAAGTTGTTAATGTAAAAAGACATTTGCTTGCAGTTATCTTGTTGTTGTTTTCGGGCAAACGTCCAACACCCTTTACAATTGCAATAGCTTTGGCAGAATAGCTGAAAACACCTGACCTTTGTACGTGATTTCTTTGAGTTTCGGAGTCGAGAAAATCAAATTCGTTTTATTAATCTCATTCTGCTGTAGAGTTTTGCACTTTATGTCGCTTTAAACGTCGCGCTTCGACCTAACAATGAAAATTTTTTCATCTGTCCGGTTTTTTAAATATTTAATGCTCCTTTTTTTGGTGTGAAACCACAAATCGTTTGGAATAAGTAAGTTTTCTTGTTTTTTGTTGAAATAAATTTTCGTGTTTTTAAAAAAAAATAAACACAAAATGATAGTTTCGTTCAATAGACAACTTCCCGTTTTTTTACCGGGTTCCAATATTCCTTAAGAGCAGGTTTATTGGTTGTCGTTGTTATTAAGTTTTTTTTTGCCTGGTGAAAGAGTGGAGTTTATTTTCTGAATTTCGAATTTTACCCGGTATACAAAAAGTTTTTGAAACAACGTCATAATAACGCACTTTAACAGTAAGGTTTTTGTCACATAAAATGTATAAGAGTAGCCTGCTGAGGAAAGGTTTGGGGCTGCTAATTAATGACAACACCGCTGATGAAAACTCTAGACGTTAATTGTTTGTCCTCACAAACTTTTTATCACATAAATACTTCTTGAATTTGTTCTATAAAGTCGTATATTTGCAAAACCTGTGTAGTGCAAATGCGTTCGAGTTACCATAGGCATTAATAATTATTAATTAAATATACTCTGAACGACCACCTAAAAATATAAGTTATTTTGTATTTAGCCTGTTAGCGTTTGCAAATAATCCCCAGTGATGACCCTTTTCAGGTTCCCATAAAGACACGTGTATTACGGAACCCTAATGGGGTTTGTCACGTGAACGATTTGGTGCTTATACAAAGTTTTCATTTGTGATTTTACAATCCGTTAAAAGGAAAATAACCCTTCGTTACCGCAAATTAATTAAAACCGGTTCCTTATTGTTGTGTTGCTGGTTACGATTATGCATATATAGTCTGCCAAAATTATTATAAGACTCAAATTCGATATTCTGGATTCGAAACAGTTGTTCTCTGTTATTCTACTATTATACCATCCCTATATACCACCCCCCATCATGGTGAATTTAAAAACAGTTAAATTTTACTTATTTTAGGTGTTTGGAACAGAAGTCATACTGGGAAGAATAGCACTCTCACTGCTGTTATTTTGTCTATTATCCTATATTACAATGCCAATGAACGATCAACAAAAGTAGGATAACTTGTCATGCCAATTAGGGCTTTGAATGTATTTTGTCCCAAATGTAGCGTTCTGGAATCCCGAATAGTGTACTTTATGAATTATAATTGTTCTCCCAAATAAATCTCACAAATATAAAAGGTGCCATCTCTAACATTCGAAAGAGATTTTTACACCCCCATCCCCCAGGCAAATTATTTGCCGGCGCCCATGCCTGGGGTTATATATTGCTGACAGGACGTTACCTTAGGCAAAACACAATCTAATGTAGTGATGCACCGAATCACGTAAATTAGGTTCGAACCGAAACCGAATATTCGGCGGTTTTTGCCGAATAAATTCGGCCGAATCAACCGAATCATTTGTGACGTCACGCGAACCCGTA
>QXVZ01032789.1:0-17722 GCA_008931825.1 Phallusia fumigata
TGCTGGTGGTTGGGACGACTAGCCAAACTGAGAGGAGACTGGAAATGCGCATTATGTTCAGACGATCCATAAAGACATATATCGTCCACAGGAGAGCGCAACCAATCAATATCCATAACTTGATGTACAATAAACCTAGGTTAAACCACTTTGATTGGACCGACAAGTTTTTGCACAATGCGCCATTGTAAAGTAAACAGAAATGGATTAAAAGGTGAAAACGAAGATTCGCATTGAATAATCTGTACTATCCAAAACCATGTATTAGGAAAAACATTACAAATAATTCGTGCCTCAGGTTTTATCCCAATTGGGCAAGCATCCGAATTAACCGAATCTGGATTTACCGAGGTTTATTGTGGGTATGTGCGCTTCGAAAATATGTCTGTCTTTGTTAGTACAGCCCTTTATATTGAAGTTTAAAACAAAGTTTAACGTTTTCACCTTAACTTTATGTCAAATCAAATTTGATTTTTCACCGGATGTAACCAGAATTAAAGCGTAAAAACACTCGAATGTTACTTGAGTTGTAACCGACTTATTCTATGCACTGGCTCATCGCAAGGAATTAGTAAAACATCAGTTGCGTATTGTAGTATTTGTTGATTTTCTATGCAGTATTCGTTGATGGTAAATAATGCACAAATAAACAACCACTGTATATAGTATCGAACGCCATGTAATGACGGTGTAGGTGCAGCGCGTTCAACCTTGACCCACCAATTGTGCACTTACTTTTTTGTGCTTCATCGTCCTAACGTTGCTTAGCTATTTCCGGCCTGGTGATTGATTAGTGCTACTGTGTCTGTGTCGCTATCTTTTCTTTCACCAAGCGAAATAAACTTAACTCCACATATGGCCTATCACTTTGGTTCTTTTGGTTCCGGTTTGACTGAAGGTAAAATCAAGTGTTGGAGGAGTAAAAGACTAATGGCTGTCCACTAAAGGGCCCCTTTAGGAGAAGTTTATTGATGCCTTTGTTCAAACAAAACAACAAGATTTTGAGTTTGCCATGGCTTACTTTTCGCATATTTTTGCCCTAAATTTCATCCAGATAGGTCTTGTCCTTACAGAGGCACTCGATCCCGCGAGTTTGAGGTAGGCTGAATAACGTTTTTTTAGCATTGAACGAACAGCTTAAAAAATATTTTACCATAGTCATGATCAAGTAGATCACGTGTTCTTCCACGCATGGTTGCAGACCTTTTGCTGAAGTTGTGTATTGAGTCGAAAACTTCGTCATTGCAACGCGGCAGCGGTTTTCAGTGCAAATATAGTAGCAACAATGATACTACGCAGCCCCCATCCCGATGTTCTGCTGCCAGATATTCCATTCAGCGAGTATGTTTTGAGCAATATACAAAAACGCGGAAATGAAGTCGCTCTGGTAAGCCTAAATACCGGTATTTATTTTTACCCAGTTTTGCTTAGTACTGTAAATTCAGGTTTCGTGTGCTGTTGTAATTCGTACAGAGCTTTCGTAATGCGAAACACCAGGTCTTAGATTTCGTCATAACAGATGGCTTCATAAAATTAAAGTTATGTTTTAATGCTGTAAGTTTTAAATTATGCCAAGTGTCCTATTAACCCACACTTTGGAGCATTAAACAAGATGTACCAAAGCAAACCAAAGTGCACTAACAAAAACTCAGCATAAAAGATAGCTCCATAGGGGACCCGTTACAAAAAGTATCAATGAAGGTATTCATGCCTCAAATAAACAAATATATAACATACATGATTCTTTAGATTGATGCAGATGACAGTGGCAGAGCCTACACCTATTCTGAGATTTATGAAAGCATTCTTCGATGTGCTGGTGCCCTTTCTAATCTGGGTGTAAAGAAAGGCGATGTTGTTGCTGTTGCACTTGGAAACCGTGTGGAGTTTCCCATTATAGTTCTGGCAACTGCTGCTTGTGGCGCTGTTTTGACAACTTGCAACCCAAACTACACTACAGGTACTGAGACTGCTAGTGCAAATAAAATTATATAATTCGTTTTCAATACTACTTTAAAGTCACCCGGCCATGTGTATTGCCCAAGAGACTGTCTAGTCTTAACTTTTTCTGTGTCAGCTAAGTTACATAAATGTATACGTCTTTTTTAACTCTCTTTTTTGAAAATTTTAACACAGTAACACCAGTTTATATGTCTAGAACAAAAAAAAAGGATGTTGTACTTGTTTTACCCTACTTTAAAAAAAATGTTGAATGAAAATGAAAACTAATGATAAAGTATGTCAAGTTGAGTGTTAAATTTTTAAAACCTGAAAATGTGATAACCTTATGCCTAAAATTTAGATGAAATTACAAAGCAGTTCTTGCACTCCAAACCTTCTGTGGTTTTTGTGGAATGTAGTGGATTTGAAACAATGACAAAGGTGGCAGAACAAGCTAAAACAATCAAGGTGACAAACTCCTCTTTCTGTGGAACATGACCTAAAACTCTCACACAATTTTTTAATATTCTTTCGCAATCTTACTGTTTTTGTCTGTCTTAATAATGTGTGTTGTTCGGTCTTGAAAATGTGATTCCAAAATCATCAAAAACTACATTCTAGTCTTTAACAAGGAACTGTTTTTTTCAGCAAATTTTTACTGCTGAAAGACATCCAAGTTGCAAATCTGTTCAAGATCTAATTGCAGAAACTGGGCGCAAGGGTAAGTGCAGCAAAGTTTGTTAACTTGTTGACTGACATGGTAAAGACATGCTACCAACCAGCATTATTGCCTTTCTGGAAAACCATAAACCAAATTTGTCACGCATTGGCAGGTCAATCATTGCTATTTTTTACAATATGCAATGTGCTTCTTTGGTGAGTTTTTTTTCTAGCTTAGGTTACATTGAGCAGTGTAAACCCAATTGGTATAAACCACTAACACCGAAAAAATGTACAAATCCAATAAATATTTGTCCCAATTTTTCATTGAAACAGCATTTCATCCATGCTGACTTTGTAAGCACAACAAAGTCACATCATGTTTCAACAAGTATGTATTATCTTGACAGTTTCAATGTATTTTTTTTGTGTTCAACGAACTTAAAAAGCAACTTATTTATTAATGCCATTTTGTTGTTTTAGATTTTCCGTTCCATGTGAGGCCAGAAACCAAGGAAACCCCCTTTTATTTACCATACTCCAGTGGAACTACTGGTCTTCCCAAGGGCGTTATGCTTACTCATTCCAACATGGTTGCTATAGTTACATTAACAGGGTAAGAAACCAATCTTAGATGGGGTGTCCGTCTGTCGAGCAATCCGTTAAAGTGAATAGATTGTTATTGAAAATCTACTACACAATGAGTGATAATTAGCGAAGGTTTAAAAAGATGTAAGTAAAAAATTAAAAAAAAAAGTTAAAGTCATGTAAATTTACCATTCCATAATGTATGTGGGCTTTATTTTCGTTTTTAAAAACAAAAATATGATCACTTATCTATCGTTATGCCGTATATGTTTGATATTATAATAACTCCAACATGCTTGGTCAGGCACCTAGTATTCTCCTGAAAGCACCTGGTATTATTTCATAGTTAACTTGGCATAAAAACACAAAAAAATTATGCCATAAAATGTTACCCTCAAAATTATCATGTGCATAATGTGCCAAATCATGGTAATTCTTCATTTCTTTGTAGAATGGCGTTTCTTCCATCCCAAAAAGACTGCTACTACCTGGTATTGCCATTGTTCCATATTTATGGTACTATGGTGATTTTCTCAAATTTGGTTCAAGGAGTCAGAACAGTTTTGCAAAGAAGATTTAGTGTTGAATCTTTCTTGCGGTGTGTCCAGGAATTCAAGGTGGTAACTTTGTTTATCTGCAACTGTATAACTAAAAGCAATTTAAAATTTAATCTTTACACTGCCTGCAAAATTTTTGCTTGTCTACTTACATTTATGAAGTCACACATGTACGACATAACAAAAGATTTGTCCGCATATCGTTTATTCTAAAATGTTTCCGTTTTTGCAGTTTTTGAAAAAACTAGCCATAAAAATAAATATATAAGTTACTGCAAATAAACTCGACTCAAATGTTGGATTATTCTTGTATTTCAACTTTGACTTTTTTTACACTTTTACTCATTATTGTTTGATGTTTAGCAGATTTTACAGCATCGAGTATTAGTTTTAATGCTCAGCCAAGTTGAGCTTTAAAATTTTGCATTCACTGGCTCCGCTTTGCCTATTCCTATTTGGTTGCATACTTAAAGAGCTATAGTCAAAGTCTTATTGCCTTTTTTCCAGGTAAAAGTAAGATCATTTTGTTATTTTTAGGTGACCAAAACCACAGCTGTCCCTCCTATGATTCTGGCTATTTACAACAGTCCCCTGTTATCAAAATATGACACTTCATCGCTACAAAACATGTCATCTGGTGCTGCGCCACTACCAGAAACAGTAGGACTGGCAGTGATGAAAAAGTTAAATATAAAAGTTAGGCAAGGTAAGTTACCTGTATTTAATGTGAGGTATAATAGAGTGATGTGCTACTCAGATACGGTTTAAGTATCAGTCATGCTCCAGACCATCTGCCGTCAATTTGTTTTTATGTTTTTGCTTCTTAATTTTTATGGCGGTATGTGTATAACATTGTGCAAGCCCAGAACTTAAAGAAAAACAGTGAAAATGTGAGATTTTTAGGTCAGGCATAATGCTAAGTTCTAATGAAAGTAAACTTGTGTATAAAACTCCAGTGTAATAATCTCCAAAGCAGATGAAATCAAACATACCAAAGTACACAGCCATGCATTTGTGCCACAAAAGCGGTTAAAGGTTAAAGCATTGGAATTTGTATTGCAAATTTGCCAGAAGGACCCTGAAATGCCCCAAAATGTTGCACTTTGCTCATAAACAGAGAAAGCAATTTTGGTTATTTGTTTTGTTGTGAACATAGGTAGGTAAAACACGTAGTAATCAACCTTTTCAAACCTTTTGCTAGGCTGGGGGCTAACTGAAGCAGTTCCTCTTACAGTCACCTATGACGAACAAACGCCGTTGAGGTCAATCGGAAAAGTCTTACAAAATACTAAGCTGAAGGTAATTTGACCTTAAAATATATATTAGGAAGAGGCTGAGCTAGGTAAGATCCCAGGTACCTGGTGCAGAGAATTACTGTGTTTGTTATTTGGCAGTCACAATAAAGTGATGCTCAGTGCCTGAGAAAAATCTTCTGAAAATTGACCAGAGTGAATCTGGCACACATTGTGATTGCTCAGAAACTAAAAATGACACGGTTCTAAAATTTTAACACAATGGTTGGGCTATTAGGACATCACTCTGGTTAAAAATCGTGCATTCAAACTTTTGCAAATTTGCACAGATATTGGATAAGTATTCAAAGTTGTGCAATGCAACTTTTGACTCCAGTTCACTTATCACTCAATGAATTTGTTTTACAATTGTGAAATTTAATTTCTTTAAGGGATACACTTTACTTTCATGATATGAATATGTGTGTACCAATTTATTGTTATATCATGTATGTGTTCGTAGTAGATCATACTTAAAGGTATGCTAAATATTATAATGTGATGCTGTGGGATCAGCCTGTCAGATGACTTGCAGTTTAATGCAACTTTAAAACATAAATTTTAAACTGCTTATCATATGAAATTTAAGAAATCACAGGAGAACATTATGGCAGACAAGAACTAGGTTTTGGATGATTAAATAAATACCTTAGAACAGCAGTTCCCAACCTTTTCTGGCTCGTGACCCCCTATAATGATTTAAAATATCTTGCGACCCGACCTACCATTTTTTTTCTAAACAACAAGATCAATCAAATTGCTTTTTACAGTATAATATTTATTTGCATTCACTTTTGCTCCATGAAACGGCTGGCTTTGCAACTTCATTGCCTTAACCTAAGGATTTCATTGTTGATGACAATAATTACTGTGACGTTTCAATGACAATGCATGTGCAGTTAGCAATGGGCACATAGCTTACTGCTTCTCGTATCTTACAAGACAGGTGATGCAGGCCAGTTGTAACCTGTATGTGTTAAAAATGTCACATATCTGTCGCGACACCCAGGTTGAGAACCACTGAAATCCCAAGTTGAAAATCAATTTTAAATTATTCATCTGTAACTTTCATTTCAGGTTGTGAACACAGAAACTGGCAAGGAACTGGATTGTAATGAAAATGGAGAGATCTGTGTGAAAGGGCCACAGGTAAGTAATTGGTTGATGCGACACGCCAAAGTTGTTGAGACCCGAATCATAGAATTTTTTATCATGTTTTATAAGCAAAACAAGGCCAGTGCTAGTAACTGCATGCTTGTTGAAAAAAAACATACTTAAACAAAAAAAACATGAAATTTTGGCCACCAGAGGGAGCCAATTCATCACTCTAGCTTTGTGTTATAGGTAATGAAGGGATACTACAATAACCCAGAAGCAACTGCAGGTTGCATTGATGCTGATGGATGGTTTCACACTGGTGACATTGGATACTTTGATAAATATGGCCACATTTATATTGTCGACAGGCTTAAGGAACTGATCAAAGTCAAAGGCTTCCAGGTGACTTTACAAGTATAGCTGAAACCCTAAAAATGTTATAAAGGCCCATGGTTTTTAGGATTATTTTAAAAATAGAAACTTTAAACCCAAAAGAAAGTTTTGGATCATAAAGTTATATCAAATGGAAATCGGTTTTTTTGTGGGTTTTGTGTACTGATCTTGTCCTTATTATCGCCCCAAATTTGGTGTGTATATTGTTTTTCTCATATGTTAGGCTAGAAATGTTTAAGAAACGCTGAAAAAAAATTCTGCGCATCGATTAATGACGCGACACCGCCATAGGTCGCACCTGCAGAGCTGGAAGAACTATTGTTACGTCATCCCAACGTCACAGACGTCGCGGTGATTGGTATTCCCCTGACTGCAAACGATATTCACAACTTCATTAAAGGCAAGTTGACATTCTGACATTTATAAGTGCGAAAGGGATTGTCCAAACAAGTGTTCTATTTTGACCAGAGTGAAACTGGCGCACATTGCAATTGCTCGGAAACTAAAAACGATACGGTTCTGATATTTTAACACAACATTTTAGGCTATTTAAACATTCCGACGCACAAACGGTTTTGTTAAAATTTTTTAATAATTAATACGCATGTTTGAAATTAATTTTCATCGATATGAACATCATGACTTCATTTGTACTCTACCAAACTTTTACAGAATGTTCTGTAAAACACAAGTTTTAAAATAAGCTTAAATACGTACATATTCACTCAAAAGTATGCGATGTGCGTTGGCTGGCGTATCGCGTGGTAAATGTTTACTAAACAAAAGTTGGGCAATCTGCTAATCCAAACTCTAGTTAGAAGGTTACGGGGTACTGGGATAAGATCATACTGTTGTGTCGTCACGCCCATGTGACGAAACAATCGATTAATCGCAATATTTTTTTGCATCAAAAATTGCGGGTATCGGCTTGGCACCTTTTTATAATAGCGGAAACACGTTATTAGAAGCTGTTCATAAAAAAACATTATTTGTTGAAACAAAAAATGACAAAAAAACGTGCAACTATACATTTTCTTCGTTTCAAAGAGACATGTTTAACATTCATGCGCGTTTTATAGGTTTAGATAATTGATGCTCTGCAAACCTTCTGATTAACATTCCTTTACACTTAACAGCACTAAACGCAAGTTGCCAGCGGCGCCGCATGTTTTCTTGACATTAAAAGGACTAGAAAAAAACACGGTCTTGCGTTCATAATTCAAGTGCCTTAGCAATATAAACACAAAGCCTCCAACTAGAGTTACTGAAGAAGAAAAATCGCAAATTGTCAAGTGTAATAATGGGTACCCTTCCCGAAAGGTAACACATATTGTTTTCACTCTTTTTGTTTTAGTTTTTTCTTACTTTTTTCTTTTTTCTCCCCTGCAGCTTGCCCATGCACTTTTGGCATGAAATGATTGATGGATTGGGATGAACACTTTCACAAGTGTAATTAGGGTTGGGCCTCATCACTTTTGATGCACGGTGGTCGGTCAAGCATTTAAGGCAGCGCCGGCAACATACGGCCCTCCAAACAAAACCCACGGCTCGCAGCTTCTTTACAATTTGCCCACTATTGAGAAATTACGTTATGGAAATCGTACGTTATGAGTGAAAACATATGATTCACCGTGCCGAATTTCATCTGTGCGCATGCGTGAATAAATAGTTTTGTTTCATCGCAATAAAAAATCTAAAAATTCGCAAGTTTTGGACAGCACTCCAAACAGTAAAGGGAGCGGATTTGTAAGTGGATAATTATTACGGTCCACTGAAGCACTAATCATCTTGGTTTTGTCCCGCGGTACGAAGTTGCCGACTCATGTTTCAAGCATTCAAGTCATATCTTTTTGTAATTCACGCGTTTCGTCATGCAAGAAATGCCAAGAACGAAAACCTTTCAGTTATAAATGAAAAATCACGGCGACCTGATACATCTGTGATGTTGTGGTGTCATACATCTGTGACGTCATAATACTATGAACACCGAGCTTTGAGACAAACAAAAGACTTGCGGGGCAAAACCGTAAACTGACCCCCACCCTTATAATGTTCATAAGTACGATAAGCGCTGGTTTGAACAGTCGCTCGATTCATGGACCGATAAAAAACTCAGGGAATTGGAATGGTCCTGGGTGAAATACCGTGAAAAATATTATGTTAAAAGTTACGATTTTTGTAATAAATACCCCAAAATTCCTACCCTAACTTCACCCGCTTATCCAAGGTTGCGAAGGCAAGACCTCCAACAGAGGTTATTTTGCAATTATTTAACTGGTCCTGCCCTCATGAGATCAGATGTTCTGGATCTGGCCCTGAACCAAACTAAGTTTGACATGCTTGCATTAATTTCACGCAAGAAAAAAAGGTTTAGAAATTGGTGAATCCGACCTTTGCAACAGCAAATACAAGCTTTTGTTGCTTTTTCTAGGCCGCGTTTCCCATTACAAATACCTCAGAGGCGGAGTCGAGTTCTGTGACGTCATACCGAAGAGCGCGAGCGGAAAAATTCTGCGCCGGGAATTGAGGGCCCGTGCCACCGTCGAAGCTAAGTTGTAATTCCTTCTCCCTTTTGTTGCAATATAATTATGCACTGTGCACTATGGGTATCTAGTATTAATTTAGTGCCAATTGTTATTGCTGATTTTTGTTTCTGTAATTTATCAAATATCCTGTGGTTTTCGCTTATGTTGTGCAATTTCCTACAAAGGACAAGTTCAAGGTTCATTGCGCGGTCATTGCATTAACCATTTTACCCCCGCACGTAAGTACTTTGTTTCTGCTTCTTCAAATGGAATTTTTTAGTGTTTAAACGTCATTTTGCATTTCATCTTACGTTTTGGTAAATAGTATTGCGGTACAAAAATATATATTACTAATCAAGTGAATGCACTTATTGAGGCTTCAACCTCTCACATGATAATTTTTAACAACGGCTGTTGAAAAAACACAAATTCTGTCGAAACCAAAAACATGTTTTTTTGTATTTGCAAAACAAACGTCTAATTAAGTGTTGTTCAAATTTTATTATTGTTATTATCATTCCCCCAATGTTCTTTTGCTAGGAACATTGTTTAGCAATTGCCGCAAAATTCTGTGACCAAATCATTTTCCTTATCTTTCCAATAAATGCATCAAATCGAAAAACTTACTTACGAAATCAAGAAGTAGACCCAGTATTTGGTCCCCAAATGCTTGCTTCAACCATTTTCCGTTGTAGAGGTGTTGGTTTACATTTTAGCCAGGCCTTCTGTTTTTCTAAGCTAGGCAACAGTAATGAGTGAAATGAACATGTACCCATTCTGGTATGGAGTAATATCGATTTGGTAAAAATTATTATCTAGAAACACATGATACGGATTTGAAGAGTTGCTTAATTAAAAACGTGACAGAGAACTTGTATGTAGTGACTACAGCATTTTACTGCAAACGTTTCGAAATTTGCTGTTGACATCATCAGGGCTTAATGACGAGAAGCCTAAACCCGCGCGTTATGTGCGCAATGAGAAAAAAAGAAAACCTACGTGACACACTTTATTCACTACATACAAGTTACCTGGTAGTTATGGTTTGGATGAAATTATTCTTACCAATTTTGCAATTCGTTTGCCGACTTTAACATACACGACTTCCCTTCAGACCCCCGCGTGGAGCCTTTATGAGCTGTTACGAACGTTTAATATAGTGGTTCTCAACCATTGTGGTTCAACACAAATAGATTGCAACATAGAACACAGCGTACTTACACATTGCGAATTAGACGAATACATAACGAATGCCTACACAGTATTACAAAAGGACTGCTCGAATGAAATTTTTTGGGGCCTCAGAATACTTGTTGGCATAAAAAGAGGGACAGCCAGGTCTAATAGGTTTAAAACCGCTGAACTTATATGAACATTATTTTATGCATCGGAAGTTGGAAAAAGAATGCAGACGGGCAACGCATTAACACCAACATACGCCTTTGAGCGTGAAGGTTGACTGGTGCTAACGACACGTTAGCATAAAATCTGCTGATGTGCGAAGCCAGCAAGGCGTGTTACGTCAGCTTGGGAGTTGATTCGCTCAGTTGCGCATCACTACTTTCAGGGGTTGCCCTTGCTTGACTTTGTGCCCCTTGCAGTCTTACAGCGGCAGACTGCGAAAATGGGCTTTTAAACAGAGCGGTGTTTTTACTTTTACGTGATAAACGGTGCAAAAAAATGATTGCACATGAAAGGCCGTGCAAGATAAACCATAAATTTTTAAAGTAGCATCTTAAGTGCGCTTAAAGTCAATGGCGGAGAATATGTCAAGTTCTGAGGTGACTCAATGGTTCATATTCAGGCATTTTCAGTCTGGGCGAAATACAAAGCAAGAAGTTGTGTGGATTCGTTGTTCATGTAAAGTCAAGAACCGTACGGCCTTGGACTAATGCATTTTATGGCCAAGCTATCAGCAGCTTCAAGAAACCCTGAAATGATCAAGGAGTCCGAATTTTGCTTGTTTTTGCCTAACCAGCTTGAGGCAGTCAACCGCGACGACAGCCTGATATAGTTGATATAGGAAACTCATCGACACGCTTGACTGCACAAAAGTTGTTAAGCAACCCACTGTAAGCGTACAAAGTGGTAAATTTTAATATTACCCCTTATCATTATCAACTCGCATCAAGTTTTGCAGTAAATGCTAAAAAAAAACGATCGATAACAATGTTAAGTGATAGAATTTGGATTTACATCGCTCTTCTTTGCACTGTCACGTGTTTATCGCTCCTAACCATCTTTATTCTGAACCCGAGAGTGGACTGGATCAAAAGTTTAGGTAAATTAAGCAACTGTTTATTCACAGTTTACAAATATGACAACAAATTTTGCTTTCAGGAATATTCGCTTCTTCGCCAAAGGACATTGCAAGGAAATATTACATCAAAAATGGACCTGGAACGCTTTTGGTAAGAGCGATATGAAGGTTTTAACCAGTGGGTTGTTAATGGGTGCAAAAACTTTCACATTTAACAGATGATTTCTGTGTGGGTGGTCACTTTTGCCAGCAAGCTGACTTGTTTACCCTGGCTAATCAAGATGGACAAGGCAAAAATACGAGTATTTCCTAAGGTAATGGATTGTTCACGTGCAAGTCGAAACCTATAGGGCAGTGGCGTGTAACCTGCGACTCACGGAGATGTACAGATTTTAAATGGAGTGCGGCCCGCGAAACGATTTTAGACCATTACATTTCTTTTTTGTGCATTGCACAGACAACCGTAGTTTAACTTAATGTTTGCAAAATTTGCCCAAAGTCCGCATTTTGATACACAGATTTGTGTGTAAAGAAAGTATTCTACTTTTTCGCCACGGAGCATGCACGAAGAGCTGAGGTCGAAAGTTCAAACCTCACCGCAGACTAGCTTTTTCTGTCCTTGCCGAGCTGTCGAAAAATCCCTAATTGGGTCTCTGAAGGCGACTTAGGCGTATACCTTGTGGAATACGACAGGTTTAATACGTCGAAATCCAACACCTGGAGCTGCCAGCGGGACACACCTTATTGTTACGTGAAAGCATGCTTACATGCCTTTACATAAACACACTATATATCGATTTAATACCGACAATGTTTCTTTGTCCAAGTATGGCAATACAACACGGTACGGTATGCAGAGAAAATCATTAGAAGGTTCCGTTAGGTACACCCATTGCGACGAGGTACGTGGTACGTACAACCTCATGCTATCTTTGACTGCGGGTTGCAGTACGGCACGGTACGCAGCAAAAATTATCAAAAGGTGTGGTACGATGGTACGGTACGTACAACTCCATGCGTATCGTACTTCCATCCTTGCCTCTGTCAAACTCCGACACGTCTGTGATCGTGTTTATACCTCGTTCCTAACTGCTAATTAGCAAGTCCTTTCCATTCCTGCAGCGTCTAATAGAAAAAAATCATAGCAAATAGTAGAAAATTTCTTCAGGCACTAAAACAAGTTTTTGCCAACTTATTAATAGGAGTTTTACTTCAACTGGGCTGGTGGCATGTTGCTCACGATTATATGGCTTTTCATGTTCGATCGTGAACAACACGTCATCAATGTTCCGGTTTTGGGAGGCATCCTGGCTTTTGCTTTCCGTAACACGGTGTGGGCTTGCCGAAGACTGGAGCTTACTAAATCTGAAATGACTGATTTGGGCCTTCAACCTCTGCCAGGTATAGCGTTGATTAAACCGCATGTCGGTAATCAAGGATTACCATTATTAAACATTTTTAATTTTTTTTGATAACAAAAGCAATGTTGATGAGTTTAGAAAAAACCCACTTACCGTCTGGGCAATGAGAAGCACTGAACGTTAGGACGTTTTTATTTTTTGCAGGAACGGTTTTTCATGGCCACCACATATGGGTAACACAAATAGGAAGACATTTGGTTGCTCTAACAAACCCGACATACATTTTGCAGCGGATGCGCTTCGCGGATTCCATTCTTACGTCATTACTACGTATAACGCCGAAGTGTTGTGGACTTTCGCAGCGGCGCCCGCCATAATTGTCTACCCAATCGCCTACGTCACATCGAGTCACGTGACAGAAGCAATTGAGCGAGGTGAGACGATTTTCGGTAAACTGTTTGACAGACGAAATCGGCCAGAGTTGAAACGTTGCATTTGCGGTCTTAAGACGAACAACAGCAATTACATTTGTCGCCTTTGGGAACGATTGAATTTTTTATTTCTACCACATCTATAAACATGGAAAAGTATTTAATCGCTGCTTTTTAGGCATCTTAAGTGTCGAGGCATCATCTACTGTGGGAATATGGTTCTTGGTTTTGATTCAAATCTTCTACACGGTTATGGATTTTTCTGTATATCGTCGATACACAAAACATCTGTGGTCTTTTCATCCTGGCCTAATTTACGTTATGCTTGGGACATTTCAGGCAAACTATGACTCAGAAATCGGTAAATTGCAATTTTTCAAAAGTATTTCGATTTAATAATTTTATTTTTAACACCTTGAACCCGTATTGAGGCTTACCAACATCTTGTTGGCCATGGACCATTTAGTCCATTGGCCTAATGGAAATTTGCCCACCGGAGGTCACGTACGTAGGGTTCCAAACCATCAATGCTCATCGATGTTTAAAAGCAGGCGCGCAGCTATACTGCTTTCAAATCTCTGTCTTTGCTCTTCTACCGGGCGCGGACACAACGCCATATGCTCTGAAACAAAAAATACAGTCTAACACAACACCTGATTTCCATCCACGGGTATGGCGAGATCTGGCAAATACGAAATTAAATTCTTGTTTCGAAAATCAAGGGTGGCTAAAGGTATTTAGAATAGGATTGTTGCAAATGCGCGCCAAAGTTTGATTATTTTACTTTCATTAAAAAAATCATTTTGGTCTTCCGGTTTATCGTTAAAAGGCCCGGGTTATTACGTGACCAGGGATGTAACATATTCTTTATCCCCCAATAAAAAGTTAGGCCGAATCTTAAACGTATATAAAAACGAAGTTTTGGGATTGTTCGACCAAGTCAAGTCCATCAAGTTGGACGACACCAATATGAGTCGAGATTTTGTTGTGTATTTAGGGTCCAGTGAGCTAATGCAAAATCCATGACCTGGCCCCATCTTGATTCAGTTCGTAACATCACCAATTGCAAATCTGTATTGAATTTTGTTCACGGTTTTCTTAACTGGAAGCAATAATTTACAAAATATTGATCTGTGTCCCGTTCATATGGCTTTCCAATCAAGCAAGCAAGTGTATTTTGTTTACAGCGCCCTAATCAAATATCTAACATTTTTAAAGGTTTCACGCCCAACAACATGAATTGCTTGATGATGACCTTCATTTCTGCCGGGGCATATATTCTTCGCCGCTGGTTTTGGAATCCGACTGAAATTGTCAAGAAAATGACATAATTTTGTCGTAGTTGAAATCAAAAATAGATCGTTGAATTATAAAGGATGGTATTTACCCCCAAACTGGCCCTATTAACGTGTCATTATGGCTTGGACTTGATTTAAACTCGCTGGTCTAATAACTCAAACTGTGGCACGAATACAGAGACCTGTTTAAAACACTTCTGTAACCGGAATTTCTGGTCAGTTGTTTTTAGCGTAAAATTTGCAGAATCTCAACATATTTTTAAAAGATGTGTCCATTAGATTAACAAACGGTTGTCGAGTGTCGTGTAAGGACAAAAGGAAAACGTTTGATGCTCGTTAAACCCCTATTACCTTGTAAGCCCCGCAACTCTTTGAACTTAAAATACCAGGTGGTTGGTAACGTTTGTTCAGTTAACAAATATATATCAAGAACAACTCGGTAGAGTAGGCACTAGGCCGAAGCCCAGGACCAACTGGCCTTTCACGGAGGAGAAAGTAGACCCGGGAACACGGTCACGCATCACAGTTATTAGCACAAGAATGTTTTAGTTGTATTATGGCGATCACTTTTCTCTCTTCAACATATTCTGAATCATTCAAAAAAGCCGAACGCCCTGGGCGACGGTCAAATTATCGGATACGGACACGCGGTTCGCGCACAGTGCAACAGAAAACCCAAAATGTGTACACTGATCAAAAGCTCAGCATGTTTTTGTCGACTGGCAGTCATTAATAGAGGATGATCATCAATCGCTATGTCAGCTATTCAAAACATCCTCTGAAAGCTCAGTGAACAGAAACAGTACTTGTCCGCGACAGTAAACTAGCAACAGATTTAGGGTAAAGCCGCCCGTTGTGGTTTTAAAGATTTCGCATCGCTTTGAAAATGGTTCCTATTCATCATGTAATCGCTCAATAACGGTGGGTTTTATTTGAAGTTAGTTTTATCATGATGATATAGACTTGATTTCAGTCCGCCAGCATAAAACCTTGGTGTTGATTTGCTGGCTGGACAGTCCCAATCTTTGAAAAACAGGGTCAACATTTGACAAACAAAAATATAATGATGCTAGTTAAAACCAAAAATTTATGGACGCTTTTGTCCCTGTAAAAGAGACAAATCCAAACAGTAGTGAGCAATGTGCCCGGGCCAAACTCGTGTAAAATTCCTGGCAAGCGAAAAATGTAGGGCGTAGTTTTTTTTCCTTTTTTTGTGCAGGAGTAGTCCAATTCGTGCAGTGGCGCGCAGCCAGGCGAAAACTTTGCGGGGGTCTCAAATATTTTTAGGTCAACTGGTTTTACCAAGTCAACGATCACTTAACATTACTACAATATGTTTTGGTAATTTTTAGTATGGGTTAAATGGTGTTGTGCTACCTTTTAGTTGCTAGGTTGCGCGACTTTGTGCACCCAGTTAGGACAGCAGGGGCGTTCGCTTATATTCCTAGAACGCTTCTAAAATCGCGCTTTCTCAGTCTCAAAACTTTCCGGAAGCCGGAAAAACTAACTATTCATTAAGGCGACACGGACAGGCGGGGGTGCTTCAGAGTAGGTCGGAGAACAACAGCAAAGGCGCTGAAATCAAGAGCGGTTCCTGCAAACGTGCGCGGCGTAGTTTAAATACAGACGCGTAACACCAACAGTGAAAATCGTTACATTAGAATTGATTGGGGCAAAGTTCTGTAAATCACAGCAGCTAGTTAAAAACCATAACAACGTTACCAACGAACTACAAACATTATGCGAAAATGTCTTACCGGAATAGATGCAAGGTAATGTGAAAAAGGTCAATATAATTGGTAATTTAAAAAAAAACTTAATTACACTTCCCTTGCAACTTCCAGGCATTGGTGTACGCGAGGCAGACACGCTGACAAGAAGTGATGTCAATAAAACAACGCAAAAGTTGTGAAGTCAGGAACCTCGATAGGGTTGCACAACATTGCCTTGAGCTAATGGGTAATAGACTGCGGGTGAGGACACAGAATAAACACATGTACAAACGCAATGTTATAAATGTTTCAGGCATAAGAATGAAGTGAGAACAACAGTAAAATAGCAACTTTTGAAGTCAAAAAGCTAAATTAGGAGTTTGTATTTTGGAGACTTGAGATGAATAAGATAAGCATTCGTTTTTTTAGGTTTTAATATTTTGTTTTAAGCAATATTTGAGTTGACATGAAGTTACAATACAAGACGATAGCTTAATTAGGCCGTTGCCGCAAAGGTGGTGTGAGAAAGTACTTGTTGATTTTAAACAACATAAAACTTTGTGAAATATATATTCCAGTTTGGTAGTACAACGAGTTGGTTTAAAATAGACTTGTTTAAAATATTACTACAACCGAAACTTCTGGTTCAGGTGTTTATAGTGTCTAACTTGAAGAAACTGTCATCATGCTGAGTCAACGAATTTTGATTTACATTGCACTTCTAAGCACTGCACTATGGGTCACCATGCTTCTCATTTTTGTTTTTAACGATGTCAGTTGGGTGAAAAGTTTAGGTGAGTATTTTGCATGTTTCATCCCCTCGAACAAAAAAACTCATAAACATAACTATTTTGAAAGGTAAAGGTTCACTCTGCAGTACTAGTTGTTCTGGTGGTGTTTGTATTGTTATTGAGCCTGCAGATTCTACCCCCGTTGGGTTTGATTTGAAAAACCGCAAATTACAGATCTTAAATAGGTACATTACATCCACAATCGTTTACCATTTCTCAGCAACTACTACCATCTTAAACTGTCCGTCGCGACTCCCTGAGGCATCGTTTTAATTTCCCTGGGGCGTCGTTTTCGTTTTAATTTCTTATTTCTTTCGTGTGTCCTATCTGCATGTTCTTCAAGCGTATTTTCTACATGCGCAAATAAACATGTAATGCCAGCAATTCGCCATGTGTGCTAATATTAACCATGGTATACGCCATTGTACATCAGGTATGGATGGTCATTTCCACCAAAGAACGTGAAAAACGTTAAGGATGGAAAATACCATCATTGATATTTCCATCCTTAAGGTTCTTTGATTCCATGGTAGCATGGGAAATTCCATCCAATTGTGGACCACCCAGGGACTGGACGAATTCCACCCTTTGGGTAGTATTGCGATTTACAGTGTATATGTGTATTGTTTGTCTGTTGGTTTGGCAAGCCTGTTTACTGTTTAAAAAAATGTTTTCGGAAAAAACACTTGAAACATTGTAGAAACGTTTATTGTTTTTCTTTTTTGTATACTAGTCGGGCAGACTGTGTTATTGTATTCTCATTGGGTCTGTAGTGATCAGGCAGCTGCAATGTTCCGGTATTTTTACTTAACAGT
>QXVZ01032795.1:0-10373 GCA_008931825.1 Phallusia fumigata
TAGAAGACAATCTTCTGTCTAGAGTGAGTTTTAGGATCACAGTGATGCTGAATGTTTTTGGCAATAAATCATTTCTATACAATTGCTTGCTTACTATTGGAAATGTTGCGTTTTGTGGACAAGAATTTTGATGAAACGTTTTTTGGTTGTTTTTGAAAATTTTAGGTTTGATGCACATGCTGCTCTTATACTCTACCTCTTTAACATTTTATTTTACTTTTCAATTTTCGACGCATGCAGTTGTTTCTTTGAAAAGATTTGGTCAAAAAATGAAATAAAATTGATACAACACAATTTCCAAATGAATGTTATAAATCACAGCAAGCAAACACAATTCTGTTTTTTTTCTGTAGGTTGCTGGTATATCTGGTGCAATACTTGCAGATGCAGGCATCCTTAAGGCTCTTCATACATACAAGAAGGATACTCAAATAACTGTTTCAAGCCTTAAAGAAACAAAACTAATGGAAAACAACCTTATGCAGGTGACAATATGGATTAATTGTTGATTTTGTTCATAAGGCAAGCATTATTACTAGTGTTTTTTGATGTTTAGTTGTCCAATGTTAGTCGTATGGTGATATAAAATGTAGAAACAAGACATGGACTTGATGAGTAGCTTAGTTTTGAAACTCAACAAAAACCATATTTGATTATTATAAGATGATCCTATAAACCGGAGCTTCCCAAACTGGGGGTTGTGACAATGCATAGGGTGGCACGACAAGTTTGTGTTACATTTACACAAATTGGACTCAAACGTTTGACACAGCCATGTCGAAACAAGTGCAAAACTCATAATCTTGTATCAAGAAACATGTGATAGAACCAGACGCTGGCTATTTTTTGTTTGTTTCATCACTTTACCGTTTCATTGTGTATAAAAGTGTGCCAGATTCTAGTCATAAAGTTGTGCAGTTGGGCGGAGTGTAGGTTACATGCTAAATAATGAAAAGATTACATTACAATGACGAGGAAATATGGCCTTAACAACATGTATGCTTTGAACTGGGTATTGCTGTCAAAAAAGAGGGGGTGACTAAAAAGTTTGGGAAGCCCTGCTACAAACAATGTCAGTTTTTATTCTTAGCATTTCTTTTTTAGAAAAAGTTTGACTTGTCATTTGTGGCAAGTCACGGACTACGACTGTTCGATGCTTACCAAACTACAGCTATGATCAATCCTTGTTTGTACCAACTTTCTGCATGTCAGTTTGTCCAACTCTATACAGAATGTCTGAAATCCCACATAAGAGGGAAATCTAATGCTGGAAATGCAGCTAGTGGTGGGACGAGTGGATCATTGATAAGGGTAAGAAAACTTACCTTCAATACAAAACTACAAAACTTATTACACTTGTACAAAGAAAAACAGATCATGTTGAAGATAAAAAGCTTGAAATTTTAGATGGCTAACAGAATTTTTCTAGCTCAATGACCATGCATTTGTTAGATTTTCTTGCGGTACCTAGTTGGACCGGTAATTTAAGCAAGAAACTTAGGAAAAATTGCTTGAACCAAGTGGACCACAATAGGTTATATTGAATTTATAGTAACCTACTTTCCAAATTGATGAAAAAAGGAGATATTTAAGCAAAACTAAATAGTCACTTTTGCTCAAAGTGTTTTAATGTTGCTTTCTTTGCTTTCTTTAGAAATGAAAATACAAAAAATGGACAAACTAAAAACAAAACGAAAATACAAACAATTTTTTTGTTAACATATAAATGTATTTTATTCAGTCAAGGGTTGTTGAGTTGAAGCAAGCTTTGACCGAGGCAATAATAGATTTGGCTGAAAAAAAGATGTTCAAATGTGACACAACAATTTTTATGACACTTGTTGCTTTAAATCAAATGGTTGTAACTGGCAGAATGACTGAGGAAGAAATGAAGGACTTTATTGGCATTAATGAGGTAAGTTTGGATTGGCACAACATGTTGGTGCAGTGGTTCTCAACTGGGGGCCCACAAAGCATTTTTAGGGGGTTCATGGCAACTTCTACACATGCTATTACGTTAATAAATAATGAGTTTGAAAAAATATTCTCGCATTTTACAGTAAGGCTGGAAACAGGTCACTACCCGTTTTAAATGGCAAACAATTTTGCATTGTGACGTAACACCACCATTGTGCTGTAACTTGGATAGATTGCAACATAGAACACAGGGGTTGTAGCATCAGATACACTGGTTTTATATCATTGCTTGTCTGGTAATGAGGCAATATAGTTTCGCTTACACTTAGTGCATCAGACAGATATATATGGAGTCTAAATAAAGCATGGAACACAGGCTCTGCTTAACTGAAATATTTCGGGAGGTCGACTTCCTCAAAAAGGCGCTCAAAGGTTGAGAATTTGTTAAATCATTTTAAGAATAATATTTTTGCCAAGACCAAGTTTTGCAAAAAAATTGTATGCATGGTTTAGGCTTTACAAATTCCTTTGTTTTAAGTAAATGGTTTGCATACCATACATGCCATACTTGGATGCTGATGAGGGCTTTTTATGTTACTGTTTGTTCACTTAATTCACCCTACCACTTAATCTACAGGAATCTGTGCCATCAGTATTCTCAGAAGTAATGCTCAACCTTCACAAACCAGTCTGGATGGCAGATGAATTATGGAGAGAGGTTCTAACTCTGACAAGCAGATATCCAAATGCTTTTGGTGGCCTCGCTTGGTCTGTTTCCACCAGATCAAAACACTGGCAGGAATACCTAAGTTCCACACCAGTTTTGTTAAGCAAGGTCCCATGCAATAAAATGCACCGTGAGTGTTGTTATTTGTTTGTCTGCTGTTGACTAACGTCAAAAAAATTAAAATTGNCAACTGTGACCCTCGAAACAAACTAACTTACATCACTACTACAAAATCAATGTTTTTTTCTTAAAAATCAAATAAATACAAGTTTAAACTACAAACATTTGTTTACTTGTATACTTTTGTTGAACTAATATGCAAAGTTTGTGTTTTATTCTACATGTCCACAGAAAGCAGACTTAAAAACAGTTGGACTTCACTACACTGCGAGTCTCAACACTGGTGCGAAATTAGGCCACACCTTTTCCACAACTTTGCTTAAAATTTGTTGTGCCAAAGAAAAACAGCTCGGCAATGTTGGTGGATGTATTTTGACTTCCAGTGCACTGTCTGCTGAAAGTCTTCACATTAAAAGAACTATTGAAAGTTATCTTCTGCAGGTAACATTGGTAGTTGCAGCTGGTTCGGTAAAAATACATTCTTTAATATTTGGTGTCATGTAGTTGTAAACACAGACTACCTCCTCAATAGGGTAAAACCCTTACAATATGCTTACTATTTTATTGTTTCCTCATGTGTGTCACTTTAGAATACCCCAAGCAAGCTTGGACAACACTTGCATTGTTGGTCCACAAGGTTTTAACCAACTTTACACATTATTGAATTTGTTGAACAGCTGAAGGAAACAAGTCAACCTGAATTGAACAAGCATATTTTTGCACCAACTATGATGGAATTTTATGCATCCGAAGTTGTGAAATTGAAAACGGTTATTGAAATGGTGACAGCAGACCTCACTGTTTGTTTGTCAATCATGAAAGGAGAAACTGAGGCAAGACTTTTGTTTCTACTAAAGCTGTGACAATTGGCACTTTTAAACTTGCACTATTTTTTATCATGGCAATCAGCAAACGTGAAAAAAACAATTTGCATCAACATTTTTTTTTACTTTTGAATATTTTTTAAATATTGACAATGTAGTGTATAGCTTTTTCCCAACATATACAAGTTAAGAGTATGTAACAATACAATGTTTAAATTTTCGACATTTGCCCTGAAATGAGGAAAACAACACCTTGTTTACTTTGCCCAATAAAACTGTAAAAGCTGAAGTTTTAATGCAAATGTTTCGAGTGATAGCTTTTATCTTATTTTTATGCCAAAAAATTTTACAGTTGACAAGCAAATTCGAAGAGTTGACAAACAAAATCATTCCAGACCAGCTTCCATCGTCATGGCAACATGACTACCCCCAGCTCTTCAAGTTCCACAGATCAGATTCTCTCAGCCAATTTGTGACCAATTTGGATAGGAGAGTCATCACACTGCACCGATACATGGATATCGCCACACAAGCTATTCCCAACATAACACCAACTCCAGGCTCTAATGAGGTTTCCATAATGCTTTCCCTAATCACTTTAGCCAATGAATATTCACAAAAAAACTAATAATAATTGGACAGTTAAAAGTGCCTTCGAAATAGGTTAAAGTAACTACCTACTATGTATCATAGTTATTTTTGAGAATGTCCAAAATGTTTTTCAGTCACTGCATTCTCAAAGTCAATGTTCCTCATCCACTCAGACTGTTCATTCCTACAACTTAGCAGTGTTCACGAGACCTGATCTATTTCTACAGTCTGTGCTATTTACAGTGGCTAAGTCCAAGTTTCATGACCCAAACAAGTACACCTTCCGGAAACAGGTTCCAATTATTTTTGTTTGACATAAGTTTGTTTAGAAATGATATTTTTAACAGCGTAAAAGGTCATGAGAAAATAGTGGGTGTTGGAGTATATCAGTTTTTCAATGTACATTTGTGCTTGGTGTTAAGTCCCTGTTTATTTTTTGACTAAGCACTGATTGAGAGCACAAATTTTTACAGGTTAACTGTTATTGCCAGCATTATATTCTTTATGTGACTTAAGAACTTCTTACAATTAAACTTTATTTTACATTGATTTTTCTCCAGTTTGTCAAGAGAACTGGATCAAATGACCCTGCAAATCAATCCAGTCCACCCCTACCTTTTGAAAACATTTTCATTGATGGACTTTACCTGCACAAAGCAACCTACGATAAGCGCTCAGGCACATTGCAAGAATCAAGATCTGCAAAGTTGTGCAAAATGCCCCTGCTGCACCTTACAGCACAAAAGTTGTCTAATTATAAGAGGTGAGTTGCATTCTTTGTGACACGACTGTTCAAAATTTTTGCAGTGTCTAGTTATGAGTTATAGGGTATTTATGAAATGTGTGTTGATGTTCCAACTTAATGAATATTTAATTATTACCTTGCCAAGTTGGCTTAGTGGTTGGCCAATTACCTTGATCTTACAAGGTTATGGGTTCTAATCCTCACTAGAAAACTTGAGCAGCATTGCTTCAACCCAGTGGAACTCAATGGGTTGCCCCAAAATAAAGTCACTAACTTCAAAAAAACAAATAAAAATCAATCCATGGAACTGAAATGAGGCAAGTAGCAGGATGGACTCATGATGAACACAACACATTCAGGCATTGTTCTGCCCACCGAGGATAATATTTTTAAAAAAACCTTTGCTATGGAATCATTAGTTTTTAAATACTTCATCTTTTTAGATCTGACAATACAGAAGAAGCAATGTTCAAGTGCCCTGTCTGGCTTTCTAGTGACAAGAATCCAGACATGTTCTTCACATCCGACATAATTACTGAAGTCCCGATACAAACCGATAATCAACAAGCCCAGTGGAAAACAATCGGGACTTCACTTCTTTGCAAGTTAGATTAAAGTTCCTTATGTATTGTGGTGCCAATTGGTGTTATTTTTTGTGATTTTTGTTTTCCTAGTGTGTGCCTTAGCTTGTCCTGTGATTTTTAGCTACCTTAAAGGAGATATATATTTTTTACCTTTCCTTTGTTATCACTGTGTGCATTATTGGGTAATGCTCTTTGTTCAATAAAAATAATTTTGGAACAACAAATGTATATGCTTTATTTCGAAAATCACTGAAACACCAAACAAATTACAATTTCCTGGCTAATTTATAAACCAAGTTTGAATGGCCCAACATGGTTTGTGAGGCTAAGAGAGAGTAAACTAAAAATACAAAGGTAAAAAAGTCAAAATTCAGCCGTTGAAGTTACCACACAGCTCTGCCCTCACTGTGCTGTAGAATTCAGTAATTAAAAAAGCACAAAGAATTTGAAATAAAAAAAATCATTTCCTAGAACTTGACATTCTTTGTCTTATAAATTGGTCGACATCTAAATATCGCTCTGCGCAATTAGCAAGGCATGTTTCTTGCCGACCTAAACTTGTTCCAACTTTGTCAACGCATTTGTCCCAACATTCACTTGACAATTTGTTAACTATGGTCTTCAGCTGCATCTGTTAACAAAAACAGGTGGTCAGAAACTTTTAAATACATCTTTGTTAAAAGGTTTTTTAATTCCTGGGAATTTAGTTGGGTTCCATAAGATAGTTTTGCAGCTAATTATATTTTGTAGGGACATATTAAAATAATTGTGCAATACAACCAGTTTTTAGGTGTTTTACAATAATTAATTTTGTCAGTAAGTGTACTTTTTTCCAGTAGGAAATTATGCATGTGAAATACATTTTTCTCGTTGGATTCAGGACTGCAGATTTGGAGGTATAGAGTCGGACTCCTAATTCCTAGTATAACTAAGATGCCAACTCTAGACGCCCAGTATTACTAGGATTCAAACTCCGGCTACAAAGATCAAATTGGACTTTGGGTGTGGGAGTTGGAAAAAAAATCCAATCTTGACTCCAACTCACAATATTCATAGGAGTCCGACTTCCTACGACTCTGACCCAGTCTGCAGAATATGGCAGTTCCCGACGAGATCTCGGGCGTGCAGGACCGAAATATCCCGCGTGCGCAACCCCTAAGTCCACATGGAAGACCAACAAGCCCGCTTGCAACACAAGTGACAAAGATTACTAGGCAGGGCAATAAAATGTCTTCAGTGCAAATGTATTTGCAAAGGAACAACAAAACAAGCAGAATCACTGCCAGTCCAGAGTCTCCAGACCCCATTACAATGGTATCTGTTTATATGTCGGAAAATATCCTGAATCAGTGTGAAAACACGCGACTCGCGGTGAATATAAAAAGCTCCGGGTTTATATTATTTTTAATTGATACGTGCGGTAATTCAGCTGTTATTCGTCGATTGTTTTATGTTTTAACCTTCGCGTGCAAAGAAAAAATTCCGCATGTAGTCAAAAAAAATTGGCGTCGGGAAAAAAATTTGAAAAACAACTCGCGTGTGCAGCTGCCATACTCTGCAGACTGGACTCTGCAATCCTGGTTGATTTAAATTTGTTTCAGTTTCTCAATCACCCGAAAAATAGTTGAAATAGCACACTTTTGGCTGGTTTCATGATTGATAATATAGGCACAATCTACTTTACTGGACACATGATGACGGTTTTATTATGAGCAAAATGCATTCAGGTACTGTCTGTCCACAGAGAATAAAAATGAAATAAACAAAGGTTTTGTGTGGAACACCCAGATAAACGAAGAAACCATCAAGCAAAATTCAAAGTTTGCTTACGTTTGTGATAAAAAACAGCAAAAACACTACATGCTTGGAATTAAACCAAGGTAGGTCAAATGTTTTTAAATAAACAAAAGAGAAAGCCTGCTTGGGTGACCCTGTATTTCGTGGGTGACAGACAATATTTTTGAATCAAAAAGACCTAACTTAGGGTATTGGTTTATTTGCTTTTCAAAAAGAGACTGGTATCCAAACTATAACACAAACCTGAGCTTCCATTTTCTTTTGTTCTTCCATTAGCATTCTTGCCAACTCTGGGTTGTTTTTTAGTTGCTGGGCAACATCTTCCATCATGCTTGGGTCCATTTTGTTGAAAAATACGATTTTAGCGCAAGGCCTAAAATTTTATTGCACGAAACAAATGAACGTACAAAAACGTGAACCTTTTCCAAGCGTTTTCGCAGGTCAGAGTCACATCACATGTACTTTAAATCCGAAGCAGTAGCGTATTTTGCTTTTGGCTGTGGAAAACGAAGTTCAGNTACATCACTACTACAAAATCAATGTTTTTTTCTTAAAAATCAAATAAATACAAGTTTAAACTACAAACATTTGTTTACTTGTATACTTTTGTTGAACTAATATGCAAAGTTTGTGTTTTATTCTACATGTCCACAGAAAGCAGACTTAAAAACAGTTGGACTTCACTACACTGCGAGTCTCAACACTGGTGCGAAATTAGGCCACACCTTTTCCACAACTTTGCTTAAAATTTGTTGTGCCAAAGAAAAACAGCTCGGCAATGTTGGTGGATGTATTTTGACTTCCAGTGCACTGTCTGCTGAAAGTCTTCACATTAAAAGAACTATTGAAAGTTATCTTCTGCAGGTAACATTGGTAGTTGCAGCTGGTTCGGTAAAAATACATTCTTTAATATTTGGTGTCATGTAGTTGTAAAAACAGACTACCTCCTCAATAGGGTAAAACCCTTACAATATGCTTACTATTTTATTGTTTCCTCATGTGTGTCACTTTAGAATACCCCAAGCATGCTTGGACAACACTTGCATTGTTGGTCCACAAGGTTTTAACCAACATTACACATTATTGAATTTGTTGAACAGCTGAAGGAAACAAGTCAACCTGAATTGAACAAGCATATTTTTGCACCAACTATGATGGAATTTTATGCATCCGAAGTTGTGAAATTGAAAACGGTTATTGAAATGGTGACAGCAGACCTCACTGTTTGTTTGTCAATCATGAAAGGAGAAACTGAGGCAAGACTTTTGTTTCTACTAAAGCTGTGACAATTGGCACTTTTAAACTTGCACTATTTTTTATCATGGCAATCAGCAAACGTGAAAAAAACAATTCGCATTAACATTTTTATTCACATTTGAATATTTTTTAAATAGTGATAACAAGTGTACAGCTTCCCCAAAATATGAAGGTTAGTAGTACGTCATAATGCCCAAAGTATTTAAATTTTCAACATTTGCTATGAAATGAGGAAAGCAAGTCCCTGTTTGATGTGCCTAACTGTAGAGACCAAGGTTCTGATGCGTAGCTTTTTTCTTATTTTTGTTTACAGGTGACAAGCAAATTTGAAGAGTTGATAAACAGAATCATTCCAGACCAGCTTCCATCGTCATGGCAACATGACTACCCCCAGCTCTTCAAGTTTCACAGATCCGATTCTCTCAGCCAGTTTGTGACCAATTTGGATCGGAGAGTCATGACACTGCACCGATACATGGATATCGCCACACAAGCTATTCCCAACATAACACCAACTCCTGGCTCTAATGAGGTTTCCACATTGCTTTCCTTAATCAGCTAAGCTATTGAATATTTACAAAAAACCTAATATTAATTGGACATTTAAAAGTGCCTTCGAAATAGGTTGGAGTAACTACCTACTATGTGACATCATAGTTATTTTTGAGAATGTTCAAAATGTTCAAATGCAATAAATGTTTTTCAGTCCCTGCATTCTCAAAGTCAATGTTCCTCATCCACTCAGACTGTTCATTCCTACAACTTAGCAGTGTTCACGAGACCTGATCTATTTCTACAGTCTGTGCTATTTACAGTGGCTAAGTCCAAGTTTCATGACCCAAACAAGTACACCTTCCGGAAACAGGTTCCAATTATTTTTGTTTGACATAAGTTTGTTTAGAAATGATATTTTTAACAGCGTAAAAGGTCATGAGAAAATAGTGGGTGTTGGAGTACATCAGTTTTTCAATGTACATTTGTGCTTTGTGTTAAGTCCCTGTTTAATTTTTTGAATAAGCACTGACTGAGAGTATACATTTTTACAGGTAACTGTTATTGCCAGCATTATATTCTTTATGTGACATATAAGAACTTCTTGTAATTAAACTTTATTTTATATTGATTTTTCTCCAGTTTGTCAAGAGAACTGGATCAAATGACTCTGCAAATCAACCCAGTCCACCCCTACCTTTTGAAAACATTTTCATTGATGGACTTTACCTGCACAAAGCAACCTACGATAAGCGATCAGGCACACTGCAAGAATCAAGATCTGCAAAGTTGTGCAAAATGCCCCTGCTGCACCTTACAGCACAAAAGTTGTCTAATTATAAGAGGTGAGCTGAATTCTTTGTGACACGACTATCCAAATTTTTGCAGCGTCTAGTTATGAGTTATAGGGTATTTATGAAACCTGTGTGAATATTTCAACCTAATAAATATTTAATTATTACCTTGCCAAGTTGGCTTAGTGGTTAGCCAACTACCTTGATCTTACAAGGTTGTGGGTCCCAAAATACAGTCACCAACTTCAAAAAATCAAATAAAAAATAATCCATGGAACTGCAATGAGGCAGGTAGTACGAAGAGCAAAACATTATGACACAACGCATTCAGATGTTGTTCCACCAACTGAGGATAATATTTTAAAAAAACCTTTGCTATGGAATCATTATTTTTTAAATACTTCGTCTTTTTAGATCTGACAATACAAAAGAAGCAATGTTTAAGTGCCCTATCTGGCTTTGTAGTGACAAGAATCCAGACATGTTCTTCACATCCGACATAATTACTGAAGTCCCGGTACAAAC
>QXVZ01032797.1:0-23836 GCA_008931825.1 Phallusia fumigata
GGATTATATAGAAGCCCACCAATTTCGCTGGGCGGCTTTCGCCTTTTGATCAAATTTCTCTCGCAACAACACCTGTTAGGGCGAACATCAAAGCGGCGTTTAATTGGCCAAGCTGCAAGGCAGGTTACAGCTCGGGTAAATGCACACAACGTATATTTAAGGCGGGGTTTTGTCGCCGTAGAAATTCACCGGGCCCATCCGATTACCAGACTGTGGCCTTTCGTGCTAAACCGCTAATAACTTGCTTGGGAATATTGCCCAGCTGTGCAGGAAAGCATATCATTAGGTAGCTATACTTAATAATCTGCAGCTTTATTACACCAACTATATTTGTGCCACATTTTTGCGTTTTTCTATCTACAGTGTATCCTTTTTTGTACCATCTCATTTTAGTCGCACAGAGCATAACATGCCCTGATTTCCCTGTGCGGGCCTATAACACTACATGCATTCCTAAGGCTAAAATCACTAGGAAAAAACTAGTTAAGTGTGCGCAAATTACCCTGCCAAGCAATGTCTCTCCACTTTTAATTCTCGTTTAATGAAGTCTCATTGCTATTTAGCAACTTCCAGCCTGTTTGTTTCTGTTATGTTACTGTTTTTTTGTCAACAAGGCGCCTACAAACCTTTCAAATGTTAAGCTATCTCCTGCTTGGTGACGGTTTTTAGTGCTAAGGTTTCTTTCACTACGAACCTAGGTCAATTTAACAATGCCTTCCGCTCAGTTTAACCCTGAAATACCAACCAACACCACTGCTTGATCTAAATCGCACTTAGAGCGGAGACACAGATGGGCTACAAGTGGCTGAAAAAGTGGTAAAATTCCCACGCGCAATGACTAACGAGCTGCTGTATCTGATCCAACGGAACCCGATAGTCGGCTAATAGCTCTCAACACCTGGTAGACAGACTCTCACGTTTCTCGCCGCCCCGGAGTTTTTATGGCGAGCCTTTTTTTCCTCTCCGCCGGGCAATTATTTCTTTCCGTCGCTCTGCTCTCGCTTATCTATTGTCGGCCGCTATTCGCGCCGTCTGAGGAAGGACCAGGACCGCTGGGTGCTTTAATGACCTGTCGTGCGCCAGTGCTTCCGCTGTTGGCCACAAGAGTCGCGAGCAGAGACAATGGCCCGCTGCCCTCTCCCCCCAATAGCGCGCGAAGTCCATAGGTCGCGACTTGTGTGTCGTTTCGCGCCTTTTGGTAAAGATTTCGCACTAAATGAAGCTTATTGTGCGGAATTCTGTTACCGGATGCTGAGCCGCAGATACTGGAAGCCACCCGGTTATTAGTCGATGAGTAATTGGGAGCTTAATATAGCGGCCAAGGTCGTGTGTATGAAAATCAAGAGGCCAGCTGCAAAATTGGAGCCTTGCTTGTTTCAAGACCGTGTATTTATGTTCGAGTGGATTCCTTTCAACCTCTTTGGCAAACATTTTTTAAGTCCAGTGCTTAAGTTATGCAGGTTTTGGGCGAAAGGTTATAGCCTACAATCGTACAAAACAGAACAGTTGATACCCTATAGTTCATAACGTGTTTAAGCAGACCTGTGGTGACCAACTGAAAAACGTGTTTTTGACGTTGATAAAAGAAAACCTGACTAACAGTATATTACAGTGCGCTTAAAATTGTAGGAAACACAAATGGCATCTGGACCAGAACGAAAAGTAGGAAAGATACATTGTATGTTTTGCAATGGCCACTTTTCTAAACATTTACAAGTCAAGTTTTCATCAAGAACAGTCTGCATAAATTTTGTTCTTGCATTTTCAAGCTCAACCCCAATAACGCCGCCGCTATTTTCAAACGGAAATAACTTTGACGCCCACGCCCGGACAATTGCTAAATTGCTAACCTCTCCTATGCTGCATAAAGAAATGTAAAAAAATCGGTAACTGACCCTACTGATCGCGTGACGACCAATGACCACTGGTTTGGAGAAAACTCCAGTCGCCATTTTCCCTATTCAGAAACAACAAACACTTTGTTGCAATTCATGCGTCATAATGCTTTATTGTCAGTGAAATTTCCACAGGGCCCATTGGGCATAATTTTTTGCTAGTGCAATGAAACCGGTGAAGCTGTAATTTACAACGCAAAAAAATGCAATGCAAGTGTGTATACAACAGTGCTTCTCAAACTTTGCGTCGTTTTAATTTCCAAGGGCCTCACGCAATAATTCCGTTTTGAAGCTTTTTGATTTTATATGAATAAATACAACTTTGATAATAAGCGTCTTTATTTATCGCTGGTGTGTCGAAAGTTCAACCTACTATTCCAACGGCATTTGAGAAACACTGGCGTACATAAGTAACAATTTTCACAAATATGGTCAAGTCATTGAGTTACTCAACGTTTCATGATTAAATGCGCCAAACTTTTTATTACTGAGTTCTTCTGCAAAAAAACCAAATGTTTTTTTTTCATTTTGACCCAAAACTGTGTTCTGGCGATAACTTTCAAAAATACAAACAGTAAAATCAATTGATGAGACAATTTTTTCCGAGTCATTCCTGATGATGACAACAGCGTTTGTGGAAAAAGAAAATGTTTTACACACAAGTAATGGCTTGTATCTTCTTATTAAGCCAATTCAGTTTTGTTAAGTTTGGAGAGCCTCATTTGTAAGTTATTCCCAATAACTTTAACCGAATCTTTAATAAAACTAAACACTAAACAGGCTAATCGAAGTTTAATGGAAACGCATAAAAAGCTTCTTGCAAGCCCTAACTTGCTTATGCAGCAAACGTGTTTGCTCGGCTGTTCTGATGTCACAAACGCCGCCAACACAGCAGATCAATACACATTAGGAGTTTGTGTTTTGTAAATTAGATGCTGACACTGCATTGTGTCAGCTGTGCAACGGGACAAGATATATAGACTGTATCGTGCATAGAGACATTTTTTAACGGACATTTCTGTAGCTGGACTGTATGAAATCATCGGAAAAGAGCGGGAGAATTGACCGGAAAATGCATGGCTACCTGCCGCAAAGACGAAAAAAGAGTCCTGTTTTTTTCCTGGGCAACAACTAAGTCATGTAAGCGATGGGGCAAAAGACTGGTCGATAGATATATCTTTCCGTCTCTAGGGTTTATTCAACAAGATAAAAATCATAAAATCACGCATCATTGAACGTGTAACAAAAAAACTTTAAGTCCTTTTTATAGAAGCTTGCAGGAAAACGTAGATTCGTTTTACATCATACCTCATGTGTGGTTAAGGGCTTGACAGGGCGAAACAGAGATAGCCGCTGCCTTCACGGCTTGTATCAGGGAATCGTGAATAATTTATGAGTCAACAGGCGCCGCGGTGCAAAAAGACAAAATCGTGTTTTTTCTGGCTAATGTTCAAGTTTCTGCTGCGACATGAAATATGTCCGGAACCGGAAACTTAAGTTTGCGATAGTATGTATTGAAATTTATATTTAAACAGCACACTACTGTATGTAATTAAGCTGACAAAATTTGCTTACAACCAATATGTCATAAATTTTCGAAAAATATTGTTTTTATCGTTGTCAATATAACATTTTATTTCATCAAAAATTAATTTTTATCCTTGTGTTCCTCGCACCTTGTTTTATCTAACTCCTGTTTCGTTAATTTATGATGTCACTAATTACGTCATATTTTCCCTTTTTTCTCAATTGTGTATGAAGTACGGTTTTAAGCTTCTCGTTATTACACACTGATGATGACAACAGCGATTTTCGGCTATCTGGCAGTTATGTTTTTAATTAAGATTTTTCAACGTATTTCAAAAAAACAGACAAACTTAGTACGACCCAAATTATCCAAAAAGAGAACAACAAATTTTGCAAAAAATTTAAAAATCATAGCAAAGATTTAAAACCGTCCTCCTTTTAAGAGCATCGCCTCGCTTTCCGCCCAAATCACTTCGATCAATGAAAAATGCTCTTATCACCGATGCGTCAGCGCTTTAAACGGCCTAGTTTGCCAGGTGCACGCCGCCCCCTATGATGTCATAAAGGTCGTGTGTCGGACCAATCCCAGGTGACGCGTTCTTTGTTGCTCTTATCTCGCGCGTTTTGTTTATTTTCTCGCACCGTCGATCGCACTGCTGTGGTTTCGGGAAGTCGCGATGTGAAGTATTGCCGGAACAATAACGCCGCGCTCCTGCGTTAAAATCGTTCGAATTTGTGTGTTTATTTGTTCCATTTTATCCTCGGTGGGCGGAACCACGCCTGAATGCGTTATGCTCTCAACGAGTTCACCGTCGATATGTTTGTCTCATTGCATTTCCGTTGGATCATTTTTATTTGTTTGTTGCGATTTGAAGGCGGTGATTTCAATCTGGGTAAAGCTTTTTCGCAGCAACACAAGTGGCCGATGCGGGATTAGAACCCACAAACTTGCGATTTCGAGCACAGGGAAGTCGAGCTAAACGTTCCAGCACATTTCAACACATTAGAATTCTTTGCCTTCGATTCCTCTCGAATCAAAAACTACCGGAGTAGCTATTAAAAAAACACTTTTCTGTGCCTCAGAGGGAAAACAGCTCAAGCAAATGTTTCATTGACTCGTGTGGCATTTTGTTACAGATGTCTATCAGCTTTCAAGTGACATAAATGCTTTAGCTCAAAAACAAAACGCCATACTATTGCTATGGCACTCCCTGAATTTAACAATAAAAATTTTTTTTGGGAGTTATTCAAGTGCCGCTACCATGCGGTTTAATTGCAAGTTAAATTTAAACCGGGGTGTCACTAGAGAGCAGGAAAGCGAGTGTGGTTTTTTTGCGGGTCGCCTTTCTTTTTTCTGTCTGACGCAGGTTTGTTATCTTGTTTTGGTCAAGAACAAACTGTCAGAATTTCCTGAAATTTTTTAATGATAGATGGTATCTGAAGTTGTGCACTGACAACTTTTTACCCAAGTTCACCCATCGGTTCAGCCACAGGCCCCCAAAGTTTTAAAACAGCAATATTTACCAAAGTAAGTTATATGTTTGTTATATAATCAAATTAGAAGACTATGTGTCACAGCAATTTATTTGTTTGTTTAAAATTTTAGTCCTGCCGTATCTCTGCCGTATGTTTAGTGTGGATCATTTTTGTAGTTGTATGTATCGTAAACACATACAATACCTCCCAACACATATGAAGTGATTGTCTTGTTTTTCGACAGACGGTTCAAATGGTTTGGTTCAGATGCACTCACAGTACAGTAGCATGTAAGCCAATATTTGGTCAATCAACGGCCAAAACGTTGTTGTTGAACTTACAGCGCATTGCTGAAACCGCGTTGGAAAAGGTCGTTTAGAGTTTGTTGTCCAGTTTGCTGTGGCTCAACTCAAGTTCACAGCATGTCGTCCTATCAGTTAGTGTGGCTAAGTGGTTCATTTAAACCATGCTTTTGAGATAAAGATTGTAATCGACTGGATGTTATAAATGATTTGTTTGGATTCGAAACGGTATTCTACACTTTGTCCGAATTTATTATTCCGGGTCTAAAACTGACCACGCCCTATAAACAACCATACCAATTAGCGATCGACCAAACGATATTTATGTTATGAAAAGCCAAGGAAATTAGGGACCTAATGAAATGCGGGGATTGAATATACGTCCAATGTAATGAAAGAAATGGCGCATGTGGAAAATATCATTTAAGACGTCGTAGTGTGGGTGCAATGAAAATATAGAGAACGCTACTTCTCTAGTTATATTATTAAAAAGGTACAAACTTGACCGAGTCGTATCTAGTTGTGAGCCGAATTTGACGAACTATAAAGTCCCTCTTGTGTTAGTTTGTAGATCGACTTTATACTAAACTTCCCTAAAAAAGAAATCTTTTTTCAAAATAGTTCAAAGGAGGTCACTGAGGTGATTGTTTCGTTGATCGTTTATAACAAATACGAAGTATTTTGGTTTCAACACATTGAATGTCCTGAAAGTGTAATTTAATTAATATTGCTGACCGGATAGCGCCTGGTGCTCGCAAGGTTGTTGGTTCTAATCCCGTGTCGGTCGTTTTCGTTAGCAAGAGACTTTAATGGTGTTGCTACAGCCCAGTGTAATCCAGGCGTCGTTTCGCTCACCGAGGATAAAAATAAAAATAATCAAAGTGCATGGACACCGACATTTTGGGTAAAATACTCATAGGAAACACAAGGCCTAAGAATCGACCAACGGTTCGTCAGCAAAAAATCTTTATACCGGAGTTATATGTTCCCTTTTGTTGTTCAACTTCGCAGCAGAAAAATCTAATACTCATGGAAGCTTTAAACATCTTGGAGTCAAAAGTTTAAAACCCCCATAAAATCGTGTTTAACTATTTGGTTTTACTGTTCTGGTGTGCGCATATTGTATTCAGCAAGCATACTTGACAATAAACCTCTTCATCGATGTATACGTTTGGATTAACAGGCACACACTCATTTGAATTCATCTCTTACCAAACGAGGCTTAATGTTTAGCGGAGTGAAAATGCGTACAATGTGACCTGTTTTGGACATCAAGGTGACCTTTAGGTTTTATACGTGCACATTTAATTAAATCTGTGACTCAACAGGATTGGTTGGTGCACATTTTGAATTTTTAGCGTCATAAAAATTATGATTTTCCTTCCATGGTGACGCATACTGTTTTCATAAATATTTTCAGTTCATTTTTTCTTAAGACAGGAACTAGTACGTTTTTTATGGACTCTGGTTAAATGCTAAAAATGCGTTAGCGATATTACAATCCACCCGGCAGCTATACGACGGTTCCTAATAGCCAGATTTAACCCTCCGGCGTGCCATAGTTGTTAAAATAATCTCCAGTATGACATAACATAAATATTTCATCTAGTTTCCATTTCTTTCATGCTTGCAACATCTTTATTAACGTAAATATGAGCAGAAAAGTCAATTGCGAAAAGTAAAAATACAAAACAAAAATAGTTTATGGAAACATGCACCGGATTTTAGGATTTGCTACTAAAACATGTCGTTGCGTACTAACAAAAAATAAACTAAATTTCTTTCTCAACTATTTGATATTGGTTAAAAAAAAGTTTAAATTAAAGTTTTAAAGAAAGCATGTTATACAGGGAACCTTGGGTGTAGTAAAAATTATACAGGCAGTGTTACAGGTGTTTGTTACGGAAGAATGTGTTTTAATTCGAATGCCATAGTGCTTTGCTTCGTTCTGACATTATGACAGCACATATGAAATCGCATTTCTAGTTAGTTTTATCAAATGTGGAAGTGTTTTCAAGGTTGACAAAAACACAATGTACAACCAAATTAAATCTGAAATTATTTTGGACTTCCAGTCTGCTTACAACTTTGAAAAAAGTTTTCACCACACCAGACTAGAAAACCCATTTTAAGCATGCAAACACATAAATAACCTAACATTGAAAAGTAAGTTTATCGTAAAACAATCGATCAACAACGAAGCTTGAACTAGGAGATACACAACAGTTTCGAACAACGATTGCTCTAACATGAAACACAAGGTAGTTGCAAAACACACAGAAAAAGTTTCGAACCAGAGGGAAACGCCAGCGACCAATTAATGATTCACATGCAAAAGGTAAAATAGAGGTTAACACTTATCACATGAAAAATTAAACAGGGGCAGTCACATTGAAAATGGACTTGCAATAAAGAATGGCTTCAATAATTTGAAATAGTACATGTGTTGTACAATTAAGTAAATCCTTTGGAAATTTGTACAGACATTTTGTGTACAATAACAAATAATGAAACAGAATAAATAGCGAACAAACATATATATTTATATCTATGGCAAACACATGAAAAAGCAAATTAAATATGTATATTACATGGTAGTGCATAAAGTGACTGTTGGTTTGTTGAAATGCAGCTGTTATGTAACCACATATATTATCCAGCAAATAAAACAAGGTCTAATGCCACTAACATCTACTGAAAAAAGATGGAACAAAATAGTACAGCATGCAAGTTTCATGATTGTGACATGTTATTGTTTTTGCAAAGTTGGGATGCTGCATTTAGGCCAACAAATTATTACAAATAATTAAATAAACGAATTTGCAGCATTAGTTTATGCCCAAAGATATCCAACCTTATGCAGAGAAATTTATTAAACTGCAGAAATTATTGTGCTGCATTTTATCAAAAAATTGACCAAATTTTGTACTTCGGTAAGTGTGAAAAAGTGAATGTGAAAAATATCTATTGGTGCAATGTGTTGAAACAATTATAGTACTGCAAAAAAAAAATTGGTTTTTGTGAAAAGCACTGCAAGTGTAGAAGAGTTAAAAGTCACCAGAAAAGCTTTTTGGAACATTAGCAGCTCCTGAGGTGCCAAAGAAAAGACTGGACTGTGCGGTCGTCATGGGAACACTATTTCCTATGTCCAAAAAAGGCAACGAGGACCTGGAACTTTGCGGCACATCCTCGCCTTGTGTGCTGCTGGGCCTCGAACTTATTGGTGTTGGCGTACTGGTTCCATGTAAGTAGTTCCAATCACTCGGTAGGCTGTTGTTAACAGATTGCTCTGCATTGCTTTGGGTCTGACTAGAAACTTGTATTGGAGTTGAAGAAAATTTGACAAAACTTGTGCTTTTCTTAAACGGAGTTGCAGGGTTGCATTGCATTAGCATGTCATTTCCGGCTTGCTGTATGCTAGACAACCTTTCAAGTGCAAGTTTGTTTTGTGAATCTGTTGGTGTTGAAGTGTTGGAGCATGTAGCCTGTGCTGCACTAAACATTATGCCAAAGTCGTTCGAGTCATCTGTAGTTTCATCGGTAGTCTCTGGGGATGAAACGACTTTTTCCTGCTGGGCTTCTTTATGATATTTGCGAATAACTACTCCTGCTGGACTTTCAGCGTTCATTTCCACATCAAACAGAGGAAGCATGTTTTCTGCCAATGCTTTCCATTGTTGCAAAGTGTTGGATCCCTCCATTGGTTTGACGATCCGCAGTCGCGGAGCAGACTGGCATTTCCTCATAGCCTCCGTTTTTTTATTTCTTTTCATTTCCTTGACTAAATTAGCATGCATGTACTTCGAAGTCCATCGTCTTAGATTAAGTTTACGCAATGCTTCCTCTAAATCCGCTGTACCAGGTACACCAGGTTTGCCCATTGGAAAATTGGATCCAATTGGAATCTGTTGGGATTGTGAACATGTCGGTTTTTCCAAATCTATCAGGGAGTCAGGTCTAGTTGGTTTTACAGAACTGTCTTCAGCAAGTTCTTCCGTACTTACAGAGGGTTTCTTATTTGCAACTTTTATTGTTTCTAAAGTTCTGTTGTCAATGCTTTTTCTCGGTCTTGGAGCAGACCCACTTGGTGTGTGTGAACAATGAGCTGAAGATGTGGAAGCATCTAGAACACTGTTTTCCAGCTCGGCAGCCAAAGAGTGGTGAAAGGGAATCTTGTCGTATGCCAGTTCAATGCCATCGTCACTTAACAAACTGTTTGAATTTATTGTCAGATTATGCGACTCCCTGCGGGTTTGGTCCAACACAGTTAACACATCTTTGTACTTGTTTTCTAGACTCAGCACTGCCTCACATAGTTCCCTTTGGGACATGTTGGCAGATGATAAGTCCTGCTGAAGTTCCTCATGTTCTGATGTCAAATTGTTGTATCTTTGCTGGAGTTTTAATATATGTGTCAGCAATGAGTCGATTTCCTGTTGTTGCTTGGAAGCCTCTTCATTTCTCCTGCTTAATTCCTCAGAAATATTGGATATCTGTTCATTTGCATTCCGAAGTTCATCATGCAATGTTCCCAACTGCCCAACAGTGTTTATAATCAGAAAATTTTCCTTTTCATCTAAGTTATTTGCTTCATCTTGCAAATTCTGTTGCTCCTCTTTTAACACAGCATTGTCTTCTTCCAGTTGTTTAATTTTGTCGTGCAGTAAATCCACGTGTGCATGAGGGCTAGTTTTGTCAGCTTTTTGAAAATCTTTTGTTGGTGACGGGGACTCATCATAAGTGTAAATATGTAACAGGTTTTCTTTGCAGTTAATCTCATGTCGAAGTTGTGAGGCTTCTTCGATGGCTTCGGCAAGTTGTACCTCTAGTCCCTCCTTCTGCTGGGCAATAGCCTTGTTTTTCACCAACAAGCTCTGCCCAATTCGTGCTGCCAGTTCTAAGTCTCGTTCCCTTTCTTCCAGCAAGTCGGTAACGGCCCTAATATCATGATAGGTCTCGGTCATTTGGCTGTGACGAAAACCACTGAGTAGAAAAAGTTTAAACACTTCTCCGCACTGATGCGGAGTTAAGTCCACATCAAAATCAGGTGGAAGCACAGGCACTTGTAGCCAGTCCTGTTGACTATAGCCGTGCACTGAATCGGCTCGAAGCTTGTACTTCGGTATTTGATCCTGCACCAGAGAAACTAATTCAACTTCAGCTTGGTCACTTTGGTTGTGCAAGTCGGTTATGGTTGAGACCTCTTGAAACATCTCTTCATTTTGCCAAGACTGTTGTTGCGTTGGACAACATTTTCCCCCAAAATTATAAAAATACAGCAAAAAATTGTTTTACAATTACTGTACAAAATTGGCTATTTGTTATTGATCTAAAATACCACAACGGGTTAGATTACTGTTTAAGATTTTCAACATGTAAACACACACCTTGACTGTTACATAAGATATCTTTGCTAAGAATAACAGGCATCTAGACCACACACCATAAGTATAATCCAAATTTCTTTGAACACTGTGTGCATAGTCAAAAAATAATTTGGTAAATCTTAAAGTTTATTCAGATCTATATTACTTTCCACATTTCCTTAGGATTTACTATGCCTCTCTTTGTTCTAACTGTCGGGCAGCAAAAGCCTGTCTACATCTTACAACTGTATGAATGTACATTTCGAACTGACATACAAGATTCAGTTTTACAACCCATGGCGGCGGCCGACAGTTTTTAATTCCTAACAGGACAATAATTGAACTTGCGCCTTCAGGAAAGGTAATTAGTTGACGACACATACTTGTGGCAAACCGTTCCAGGAAGTGCAAATATTAACTTTGTTTGGATTAAAACGCAATAGGCAACTAAAGTTTGCAAAGCGTAACCTCCACAAACAAGGGTTAAAACTTAACACTTATTTTTTCTCCCCTTTAAAACAGATGAGGGGACGAATGAACAAACGAAAAGTCACACCGATTGACAGTTAGAAAGAACCGGGTGAAATAGATTTGCTAATGGTTCAACTCCGACCACATTTTTTTCAATTTATTTACATTATACGACCACATTTTACAAAGGAGAATTGAGACCAAACAATGCCAACGCCCTTAATCGTAAAAATAACTGCAGCTCGACTGCCAAATGCAGTAGCAAAACGTAACTGCAAAACAATTGCATCTGTGTTCTACCTCTCATAAATAACGATTTCTTTGAATCAAGCTGGATTTTATTTCGCGCTAGAGGCATGACAACGCTTTTGAAAACGAAATATTTGCTTCAGCAAGCAAACTTTACATTATGTTGCGTGAATAAGATCCGCTCTTACCAGCACCGACTGGCGTAACGCTGTCTGGGGAGAGTTACTCTTTCAAGTAACATTAAACACGTTAATACCACGAACATAAATAGTTCTGTGTATAATTGATTTTTTTAAATAGATTGTTGTGTATACAGTCAGTGCAGTGAAAAACCTACATAAACTTTGCCGACGTGGTTTACTTTTAAACATGATCGGCAGTGTAAAAGCAATTAATAGTTTTTTAATTTAACTTGACTTTTTATCAAGCGCAAATCGGTAAGAATAGCTGGTCATACGAAACCAGCCGTTTATAGTAGCCGATGTTGATGTAGTTGATTTCATAGAGAGAACCTTAAGTGTCTTTTCCAGGTCTGGCGTCCCAGGAACACCGGGTTTTCCCATTGGTAAACCAGTCGTTTTAGAAAATTCAAGAATTTTTGCGAATAAGTGTGTTTGACAACTTATCAGTGCTTTTGGTTTGACTACCTCAACTGCTCGACACCGTGTTAGACCGTCGGCTTGTTCAAACTGCGACTTTTGCACGTCGTTATCTTTTCTAGGCGTTGAAGTTGACGGACAAAAATGTGTGGAGCAGATAGGTGTGGGTTCTTCAACATCACTGGTGTCAAAATTGGCAGCCAATGATAAATGGAATGGAATTTTTTCATCAAAAGTTACCTCGATGTCATCTTCAGTGAAAGAGTCGTTTGGATTGTGGGTGATGTCGTGCAACTCACTGCAGGTTTTGTCCAAAATATTCCGAAGATATTTTACTTGGTTGGATTCAAGGTGCATCATCATGTCACACACATCCTGCGTCTGCAAAGTTTTGCCAAACGCAATGTCTACTTGTAACTCCGAAATCAGGCGGTCGCAGTGCTGGACCAATCTCAGAGCGTCCTGTTCCCGTTTTTCCCTCTCGTCATTGCTTGCTTTCAGCTCCTCAGTTATTTTTGCTATCTGTTCATTTGTACCGTGAAGTTTACTATGAAGGGTTCCGAGCTGACCGACAGCGTTTCCGATCAATGAATTTTCCTTATTCTTTATTTCAGCACAAAGCAAACCTTTTTGCAATTGCTTTAATGTAGCGTTTTCTTGTTCCAAAAGCTCGACCTCTCTAAGCAGCTCTTTAACGTTGACTCGTCGGCTTTCTTCTTCATCTTCCTGACAATTTGGCACTGATGGCGACGGTGGTCGACTGTTCCCACCCATCTGCATCATATATTTCTTCATACAGTTGATATCATGTTGAAGCTGTTTTTTCTCATCAACCATTTCTTCAATCTGCAGTTCTAGATGAGCTTTTTCGGTGTTCAAAGTCTCATATTTTTTCAACAAGTTCTGGCCCATGTGGACTGCCATTTTTAAGTCTCTGTTTCTTTCTCGTAGCATACTGTTGAGACCTCTAATATCGTGTTGAATATGCGTTTTTGTACAGCACACCTGAAGAAGCAGTTTAAATACCTCTTCATATTGATGCGGCGTCAAACTCTCGTCCAGATTTGCAGGTGACATAATGATTAGCAAAACAAATTATCTGCAAAAAAAATGCCATGATAAACACACGCCAAACACAGTCCTAACTAGGGTACAGAATTCACGGCTTCAATAGTCTCAGATACAAGGCAGTACTTATTTGTAAAACATTTTTACGTTTTGACAAACGCTAGTGTCATTATCAGGAGCCTAACTTGCCTGTTATATCCTATAAAATTGTTAACAAACNTCCTCAGTTATTTTTGCTATCTGTTCATTTGCACCGTGAAGTTTACTATGAATGGTTCCGAGCTGACCGACAGCGTTTCCCAGCAATGAATTTTCCTTATTCTTTATTTCAGCACAAAGCAAACCTTTCTGCAATTGCTTTAATGTAGCGTTTTCTTGTTCCAAAAGCTCGACCTCTCTAAGCAGCTCTTTAACGTTGGCTCGTCGGCTTTCTTCTTCATCTTCCTGACAATTTGGCACTGATGGCGATGGTGGGCGACTGTTCCCACCCATCTGCATCATGTATTTCTTCATACAGTTGATTTCATGTTGAAGCTGTAATTTCTCATCAACCATTTCTTCAATCTGCAGTTCTAGATTAGCTTTTTCGGTGTTCAAAGTCTCATATTTTTTCAACAAGTTCTGGCCCATGTGGACTGCCATTTTTAAGTCTCTGTTTCTTTCACGTAGCATACTGTTGAGACCTCTAATATCGTGTTGAATAGGCGTTTTTGTACAGCACACCTGAAGAAGTAGTTTAAATACCTCTTCATACTGATGCGGCGTCAAACTCTCGTCCAGGTTTGCAGGTGACATAATGATTGGCAAAACAAAATATCTGCAAAAAAAATGTCATGCTAAACACACGCCAAACACAGTCCTAACTTGGGTACAGAACTCACGGCTCCAATAGTCTCAGATACAGGCAGTACTTATATGTAAAACATTTTTTACTGTTTGACAAACGCTAGTGTCATTATTAGGAGCCTAACTTGCCTGTTATATCCTATAAAGTTGTAGACAAACGTTCTTGGCCTCGTAAGTTGAACCCGTACTCTCTTATCAGTTACGTGCTGGCATATTATCCTGCCAAGTTAACTGTATTGATTGCGCTGTTCTAACTGTACGTGCACTTATTACTGCTGCAAGGAAACGTACATTGTTTGCAGTATCCACGATCTGCAAAACAAATGGTCTGGTTGACTGCCGACATAAATATATTCACTCACGTACGACACATACATGGTGGTTTGTTTGCTCACAGAGGGATAAACCCAGCAAGTCAAGTTTACCGAGCAGCAGCGGAAAAGGTCAGTAAACAAAGAGGAAAGTAAGCGAAATCTTTGTGTTAAAAACTTGTCAACAAGCGCAGGTTAGCGTATTTTAATATAGGATGAGTTTTAATTGCAACAAAAACGTTATTTCTTTTTTCACCCTGTACTACGTTGAGTTAAGTTTATTACGCCTTGGGGAAAAAACGTTGGTAAAAGTTTGCCAAAAAATCTTGCTACCAACCCTTTACCAAAGTTTAAATGCGGTTCATTTAATTAAAAACTCAAGTTTGTTTCTTTATATGAAAACCTAAGATTTCTATTTTGCCAATATGATTTCTATGTCAACTTCGATGTCGTGCCATGCATGATTGCACACGATGTTGTGCGTGTGTGGTTCGTTTACTTGTTAGAATTTTGTTCGTTTTAGAATAATAACGAGATGATTTGAAAGAAACTTTGCACATCTTTTCGTTTTCAAATGTCATGGGATCTTACAAGTGTCGTGGTGGTATCTATTCCCTTCACCAATGCTTGGTTAAATCTCGACGAAAAATGCAAAACGCCTGTGAGTGGATGGAGAATGGAGATACAAAAATTGTTAATATAATCAAAAGAGTAATTGTTATTGCGGTTTGTGGATATCACGGTATCTTTTTGCCTATTTTAGATGATTTTTGTTGGGTTGTAATGGTACAATAGAGTAAAACTTTCAGTTTGAACACGATTTTTAATTTGATTTAAACTATGCATCTAGACTGGCCGTTTTGGTTGAACTGCATTGGTTTTATAAGAAACAATTGCTTAGTGATAGTTTATAGTTAAGAATGCTGTTAATCTGTTTCTCGCTTCTTTTATAAAGATTTTCTTCCAAGCAGAAAACCGTTTTAAACAATGTCAACTAATGAAAATCCTGAATCTGCAATGCATCGACGGCATTCGTCTCGATCAATAAAACGTAAAAAGTTTGATGATGAGCTTGTAGAGAGTAGTCTTCCTCTAAAACCAAATCTCAGAAAGAGCCTTGATGGCCCTGAGGAAATGGAAACAACGTCACCACATCTAGAAGTTACTCCTGTTCCTGAAGAGACAGGCGAGAAAAAAATGCACAGACAAGCACAGGATCTTGTCCGGAAGTCTTCTGCAGGATCAGGAAGTGTTGCTGGGGAGAAAAAATCTGTTAAGAAGAAGAAAATTAAGAAAACGCGACAAGCTTTTGCTGCTGCAAAGGATATGGGAAGATGGAAACCAACTGATGATATTTTGCTGATAGATGCAGTTATGCAGGTTCAAGATTTAACTCAGGTTCATCTCGCTGTAAAGTTTTCATGTTACTTTACACTTGAGGAAATTCAGGAGCGTTGGTATGCTCTGCTGTATGACCCAGTGATATCTGGGTTGGCAAAACAAGCTATGAAGACTTTGCCACAGGAACTTGCAAGGGCAGCTCATGCGAAAGCACTTTACAGCAAAAGCGAGGAAAAAATTCTGTCAAAGATTCTTACATCGTCACAACCGACTGTTGAAACATTCCAAACAGTGTTAGATGAAAACATTTCTGTCTTTCATCATGGAAGAACAGCATTGTTACTGAAAAAGCATTGGGATTTAATGAAAAAGTACCAACTTATTGAGGACCAGGGTGTACAACCTCTACCACAAGGAGACCATATTCTGAATTTTTCTGATGCAGAAGACCTACTCGATGACCAGGAAATCCTGCAACAAAGAGATGATGCTATAACGCATGAACTTAAAATAGCAGATCGCAAGCAAAAGCATGAAATCAAAAAACTTGAAGAGGAAATTCCTCGCTGGGAGTTGTTGGTAAGCAGTGTCACTGGTGTTGCAAAACAGGAAATGGATCAACACACAATAGCTGTACTGAGAGGACGGCTTGTCCGATATCTCATGCGCTCTCGTGAGATAACTTTCGGTCGCTCAACAGAATATCTTACAGTTGACATTGATTTGTCATTGGAAGGCCCAGCATACAAAATTTCACGTCAGCAGGGGACCATTAAAATGAAAAACAACGGTGACTTTATCATTACAAATGAGGGCAAACGTGCGATTTATGTTGATGGCAAAGTTGTTATGAAAGGGGGTCGGGCAAAATTACAACATGACTCTGTGCTGGAAATAGCTTTGCTTCGATTTGTCTTCCTCATCAATGAACGTGTCATGAACAATTCCAAATAATGTTTCTGTGGATATATGTATCCGTTTGCTGTTTTTGATCAGCTAAAGATGCTTCAGTTATTATGTTGAATGCAATAAGTGTACTATTGACAATACTGCCCGATGTTTTTGTTACCTTTTATGTATGGTACCATGTAACTTTAATCACATTGTTTTTTTAAGTTCTGGAAATTACACACAAACTATTGGGTCATTTTGTTTTACAATCTTTTTTTTTGTTTTTTAGACATCTACTTAGCTTTTTAATATGCCAAAATCGGATAAGCATAAAAACCGTAAGCGAAGCTCATCTGGTTCGTCAGAACGTTCACCTTCTCCGGTAAAGAAGAAGAAGAAAAGAAGCAGAAGCAGAGAAGAAATAAAGAAAAAACACAACAAGTATGATAAACAAAGGAATCGTAGCCCAGAATCAGATAGAGATTCAAGTCCCGAGATTCCTANATTGACAATACTGTCCAATGTTTTTGTTACCTTTTTGTGTATGGTACCATGTAACTTTAATCACTTTGGTTTTTGAAGTTCGGGAAATTACACACAAACTATTGGATCATTTTGTTTTACAATCTTTTTTTTGTTTTTTAGACATCTACTTAGCTTTTTAATATGCCAAAATCGGATAAGCATAAAAACCGTAAGCGAAGCTCATCTGGTTCGTCAGAACGTTCACCTTCTCCGGTAAAGAAGAAGAAGAAAAGAAGCAGAAGCAGAGAAGAAATAAAGAAAAAACACAACAAGTATGATAAACAAAGGAATCGTAGCCCAGAATCAGATAGAGATTCAAGTCCCGAGATTCCTAGACACAAAAAACAACGACCGAAATCGCCTGAACCAAAATCAAAATGGGAACGCTCATCAGAAACTGAGAAAGTTCGCATCAAGAAAGAACCTTCCCGTCGCCACCATTCTCCTGTAAGAAGAGATTCTGAATACACACATGATAGGAGAATCAAAAGAGAGGAGGACTTCGATCGTCGACAGGAGGAATTACGAAGTAGAAGATACCATGGTCGACATCCAGAAGGTCTAATTTATAACATAAAATATTGCCAAGAGTTTACCTAACTTTTATCAGTATTGGGAGTTACTAAAACTAATTCTTTTTAGAATCATTTATTGGAAATAAAATATTTAAATATTCTGTTTGAATGGGTGACATATAAAAATTAAAAAAATATCATTTTAATTTTTGATAGACCACAGAAGAAGCAACCATGACAGACACCAAAGAGACGTCCCTGTCAAGGAGGAACCTCAGGATAACAGAAGTAAGTTTGGATGTTTTCTAACCCATCAAAATAAACTTGTGTTTGAAAACCATATAGTTCGGCAACCTATTGATCGCAGATTGCCAGTTTAAAAATTATGTTAAAATATTAATGAGATTGTTTCGCATATTGATGATGTTTCTGCGTTTGTTTGTTAGAAAGGCTTAGAAAGTTGACATGTGCTATTTGTCGCTCATTGCTGCAGTTGCACTACACTTGACAATAAAAAAAAGGTGACTCAACTCAGCTCAAAAATATATTGCTGAGTACAAAGTATTTGAGGTCAATACACCTAAGTTTTCTTTAATATAGTGCCAAACAAATCAATCAATAAATGTTATTGCATTTAGGAGGTGGGAGAGATCGTCATCAACAAGAGAGGAGGACAAATGATCAACAGAGATTGGAGGAGAGGCAACGGAGGGATGAAACTGGGGAAACAAAGGAGGCATTTGAAAGTAAACAACAACCTTACATAGCTTAATTTTTTAAAATATTATCAACCCCAATATATATGTTTTTGTTTAAAGTATGTGATGTTGAACATGATGTTATATCGGAAGAGCAAAATGATGTTAACCACTTGTTAAACTTCCACTTGTAAAATTGAATAGTCTAAGTTTTTTTCAAAACATTACAGACAATTTTGCATTCAAATGTTGGTGTATTATTAAGGAACAAGGATGATGCGATGACAGCAATTGTTGAAACATAGAAAATATTTTGTACACAAGTAATCACTTGTAATTTAGTATTGAGGCCAATTAAAATCATGAATTTTCCGTTGGACATTTTTGCGACCACTTGTACCACTAAAGTCTACCACAAATCAAGAAATCAAGAATTAATTGTGCTCAGTTTATATCTGAAATGTATTTCTGGTTGTTTTAGACAAAGATGAGGAACCGGTGGAAAAAGAGAAACCAAACTTGGGTCTATCTGGTGCCCTAACTGAAGATAAAAACAGCTTTCGCGGAGTTGTCATCAAATATCGCGAGCCTCCTGAAGCCAGAGTACCAAAGAAAAAGTGGAGACTTTATCCATTCAAGGGCACGGAGGCATTAAAGGTTGTTGTTAAATTATGTTTACTTCGTTTTGACTGGCAAATATCCAATGTTTTTATGTATTGTAGATGAATTGTACAGAGCATTGATAAACTTGTTCGGATAGTAAAGCAAACACTAGTTAAAATGTCAATTACCAAATGCAGTGATTACTTTAAATTGGGTATTTCTTAGCTTTTGGGGATTGTTTCTCGGAAAATTAACCAAAAGTTTACCCATACCCTTAGACCTTGCTTAAGAAAGATAGTATATTACCATTGGAGATTGTTGTCAATTATGTAGGTTCTACATCTGCATCGACAAAGTGCTTATTTGATTGGTCGATTACGCCGTATAGCAGACATTCCAGTTGACCACCCATCCTGCTCAAAACAACACGCCGTTTTCCAGTTTAGGTGATCAGCTAAGCTTTGTTCATTAAACCACATTCCAAACATACTAAAATGTTTTTGCACATTTTTGAGAACATTTTTTTCTTTAATAATTTGAAAATTGTGTCATGCATAAAAATTCCCACACTTCCAAATAAAGGCTCTGTCATGCAATTAGTGACTGACATTTTTATTGTTTAGCAATTTTTGTAAACTTGCTGATAATTCAGTTGCTTAATATTTCGAAAATATTCTCAAAATAAAAGGTCCACTACCCAACTATTTGCAGACACTTGGTTTACACATATAAAGATTACAATGTTTTGAATTATGTTTTTGTGTTCAATATTAATCACTGTTACCTTCCTAACGGTATTTAGGCATAAATCTGTGCTCTTATTTTGCAGAATGGTAGAACAAGAGGTGGACGGTGTTTTACGTCGCAGAGTCAAACCATACATTATCGATTTGGGGGCTGCAAACGGGACATACGTCAACAACGAGCAAATTGAAGCACAAAGGTAACTAAAATAACAATTTCACAAACACAAACTTTGCACCCTTATGGGATATTGTGTTGCAGGTACGTTGAACTGAAAGAACAGGACGTCCTTAAGTTTGGCTTCAGCTCCCGTGAATATGTTCTGCTGCATGCTAAAAGCGACACTGCTGATGTTGCTAGCGGAAGTGAAGAAGAAGAAGAAGAGGAAGATTGAAAAAATTGTATTCCCTAATGTTACTCTGCAAGGCACAAGCATCATGGGGATTAAAGAACGGATGTTGAGTCGTGCAAAGTGTTGGAATATCAAAACACCAGGAGCAGAATCATGGCGCAATTTCATCTAAAGAGGAGGGATATTGTTTGGACAGTTTTTCCTTTACAATGTCCTATGAGTTTGGCATATATAATGTGTTACTGCTTTTATACATGTGGTTTTAAAAACTTGAGTTTTGGATTGTCCAAAACGTTCGCAAAAATCTGTAATTTTTACCAAGCAAGCTATCCCATATAACAATCTGCATTGGAAACTTGGTTCTTTTAACTATTTGTAATTTTGATATCAATGCAAAAAGCGCTTGTGTGTTTGTGCGACAGCTAATACTGCTTGTTAACTAAGGCGGGGGATTGTATGCCTAAACGTCAGCTTACAATTTCATGCTAAACATGCATTTTGTTAAGTACACTGCTATGTTTGATGGTGACAGTTTTTGCACACTGCCTTTATGTGCCAAGATGAAAAACTTAAATGGTCACCAAAATCCTAAACAGCAGGTGTTGATTATATACTATTGTGTATTACTTGTTAATAATTGTGTTTATCACGCTGATCTTACTTTATCTGTTTTTTTCAGAGATAAGTTTAGCTTGTATCATTAATCACTGTGTGATGTAACATAAGACTCACCATGTTGCATCTCAGAGTAGGCCATTTGGCCGCGCTAAGACTGAAGACTCCAATTTGCTATCGGTGCCTCAATGTGATTCGAACTCAACCAACGAGGCTTGTGCTTGCAAAAAACTTTCAAATCACATCTTCGCGAAGTCTAGCACTTTCCAGTATTGTTTATTCTGAAGTTGAACCGGTGTCGACTGCTGTCAACAACCCAACGGTCGTTAGCGATGTGATGTCGGCTGCAACAGACATTTCTGCAACAATTGTTGACCCTCCGTTCTCAGAACTCGGTTTAGCGTCGGGCTGGTGGCCATTACACTGGATTCAAAGTGGATTAGAAACATTTTATGTGAACACTGGTTGTCCATGGTGGCTTACAATTATTGCTGGGACGTGCATTGTACGACTCGTGACTTTACCCATCTACATTGAGACTAGAAAATACATGATTAAAATGCGAAACCATATGCCAAAGCAGCAGGCAAGTAAAAACTCTATGCTAAAATTAAGGACAAAGATGAAAGTTTTGTGCATATATACAACTATTATCACACAACCACAGACTATGCTGATTTTTAAACCAGGATATACCCAAATCATCAAAAACCATTTCAACTTCACAGGAGCAAATGATGCCTTTTTGAGAAAAATTCCCTATCCTGAAAGTTGTTGCCAAATTTATTAGGACACAACTCCCAAAACTAGTTACTAATAAAACTTGATCCACTAAAGAAAAAAATCATTAACTTGGTCCATTATTAGTTCTTAACCAATTGCTAACCCTAGTTTTAAGGACGTTTACCAAATATACCAGGTTTGTAAACTGGTCTATTGATAACTAGCCTGCTAACCTAGTTTGAAGATTTTAACCAAATGTGCTAACTACTAAGTTATATAATGTGTTCTGTTAACCACAGATACTAATGGAAAAGCTAAAGGATGCGAAAGTCAATGGCACATCCGTGCAGAAAATGAAGGCAAGTCAAAGACTTCGAAATCACATGAAAACAAGTGGAACCGGTCCAATAAGAAGTATGCCTTTGATTTTTTGTTGTAAATATATTTAATCTTATAGTCGAAAAGGATACGAGAAGCTAAAATTTGGTGGAAACATGTATTGTTTTGAATAGTTTTTATGTTTTGTTTTGCATTTAAGAGTCTAAAGGGTTTTCTGTGAGATTTAGACACTTGTATTAAATAAAGAACTAAAGTATGATAATCTAGGCTTTTTTGTTGTAAAATAGTTGGGTAAGTATGATTTTAAACTCCTCATGAAGTTTTAGAAACAATTTAGTAAACAGTAAGAGTGTTGTATAAAACTAAACTGTAACAGTTCACACCAAATCGATCAATAATGACCCAAAGGCATTTTTGTCCCCTTAAAGAAAATTCAGAAAAATAATTGATTTCAGAAAAATAAAGACCAACATGACAGAGTTGTGTATGCTTACAGGTTTACTGGTTAACCTTCCAATGCCAGTTCTGTTTATTTCGATGATGATGGCTCTTCGACAAATGATGACTGTGCCGGTACCGTCTCTTGAAGCAACAAACTTTCTGTGGTTGGAGAGTTTGTGTTCACAAGATCCGTACTACATCTTGCCCTTGCTCACCGGTTCCTTCATTGGGCTGACAATTAGGTTGCAGACGAAGAGTGGGATGATGGCGAGCCCCTCTTCCACGCTACTCAAGTATGAACATATTTTTGTGCATTTAAAAATCACTAAAATTCGGTCGCATAATAAACCAGACCTTTGGAACCAAATAAGCCAAGATCCAGTGCCTTGGTGTTTGTTTTGTGGATTTTTCTGTAACTAGTCAATTTGCTAAGTCCATTATTTAACGTAGAATTACGTTGGTAAAAAACTAAAAACTTGAATTTAGGTGTTAAAACAACAAGATCAGTCAACCCTAAACATAGAAATATATATTTCGCCCACCCACTGCATAATCAGTTCCTTATTCAAATAGAATTGAAAAAATGGAACTGTGTTTTATATTGTACATTTTTCAGGTTTGTTGACGTTTTACCATTTCTTCCCATCATTGGAATGCCGCTTTTGATGGGACGTTGGCCGAGTGGCATATGTTTATACATGCTGATAAACACCACAATCACAATGACTTGCATTCAAATCCTCAGTAGTGAAAAAGTCAAGGAAAAACTTAACTTTCCTGTAAGTACAAAGTATGTTTGTAAGTTGTCATTAAGTGACTTGTGTACAAATGTTATAGGAAGTAAGGCACTTAAGTAATTTGCAAATTCTTGAGGCCCTTAAATTTTTTTGCCTGGCAACCCAATTTTGGGGATTTTTTTAGAAGTACACAAGTGAATTAGATCACAAAAAATGTTTTTTTAGCATTTCCACCAAATGTACATTTTTGACCTGAAAATTTAAAATTCCTGCCATCTGCAACAGATAAAGTTGTTGCAAAACCAAATTATCTCCTTGTCTAGATTCTGAATGAAGAGAGTCAGAAAAAAACTAGCTTACGAAAAGTTTGGAAAGAAATGTATGCTGATGCAAAAGAAGGCGCTACACGAAGGCAAGAGCTGTCTGAAATGAAAGCAATACAAAAAAAGAAAGTAAAGGACAGAAAGAAGGCTTTAAAAGGTCCACCACCGGTGACATACGAAATTGGAACGGAAGCCATTCGTAAAGAACATGTGCCAGACTACATTGCTATGTGGAATACAAAGCCTCCAAACATTTATTCAAGAAAATGATTTCCAGTTTAGATTGAACATATTTTTTGTTGTAGTTGTGGTTAATGCTGCTACTGAGTTTTCAAAAGGGTAATTTTGCAACCTCCTCTTTATAGAACAGTACGAAGGACAAAGTCTTGTTTCGGAGAGTTATAAGTAACTTTAACATTTGGTGTCAAAATCAATCATCCTTAAGTCTCACTAAAAGATACATATACATTTTCCTAAAAAATGTTAGGCTTTGTCAGTATCTTACAAAAGTGGCCTACTTTTTGACAAATACATTTATGGTAGAAAGAGCTGAAGGTGAATGCCTTGTGTACCAAAAGTTAAAGTTACTTGTCTCCTATTATTGGCATTGATCCTCGAATCTGTGTTCAACCTGCATCAACTTCTGACCATTTCTAACATTAAAGAAACATTTTTGACTCGCTTTGTCCGCAGAAAAACTTGTTCATTAATGTTTTCTCTTCTATATAATAGAGATCATAACCTATAGAAATGGCATAGAGGCAATTTAAAGGGATTGATAGTGCGACCTAATCAACCATGTCGTCGTACACTGTTGCTGTCAATAAGTTTGTGAATGACAAGTTTGGTGGAGATGTGAAAAATTTGCAACGGATTGAA
>QXVZ01032806.1:0-31864 GCA_008931825.1 Phallusia fumigata
TTTAAGACGATTGTAAATAACAAATGAAAATAATTGACTGCGGGGACGTCGAAAAAGTACGTGCAAAGTGGGTCGTACAACATATCTAACGGAAATATAAAATAAACTTTCAATAGTTAATGATGAACGTAATTCGAAGGACAGAATCTGTCGCGACATGCCAAAATTTCTCAGACTGCGCTTTGGCCCCATCAAGCGACAAAACTTGAATGCTAATGACACCACAGCTCGGGATAGGCGATGCGACGTCGCCACGCATCACAAAATACGCGAATATGAAAACGCACGCAAGCGTATCCAACAGTCTAATTAACATTTGAATTAAAATATTTGGTTTAATTTCGCTTTATTGTTAACAAAACCACTTCAACGTTTCTGCATACTTCATATGTATTGATTGCGCTCGCCAACCGAATGCATTGATTGTTACGATTTAGTTATTTATTCAAACGGAACAAAAACAGTTAACCACAGAGCTATAAAGGACATATGCAAAGTGAACACATTGCAAACAAAGTGAGGCAAAAGAAAAAATACGACAATTGAATAAATAAAAATCACAATTCACTTATTTGAAGCACAAAAAACAGAGCAGAGAAAAAACACAAAATGAAAAAAACGGCTTTAACCTGCACTTGATTGGCGCTTTGCTAATTTTCATAGCTGGCAGTTTTGAAATCCAAACTCGAAAACAAGTCGTCAGTGGTCGCTGCGTCTCAAAAGGGTCTAATTAAAAAAATAGATCTTTACTGACACCAAGCGACAGAACTTTAACGCATGTAAGGCTACAGTTGGTGATCGACCGTTTCGCATCAAGAGCTACGCAGACTTCAAACGCATGACAGCGCCACCCAATCAAATCATAACACCATTATTTTGAATATTGGGCATTTAGCTTAACGTGTAAAGGGTATGTAGCCCACAATAAAAGAAATATAGAAAAGTTTCTTAAAGTTCTAGAATCTTCTGATGAACCTCGATGAGATGGAAATTCCATTTTTCTGCGGAGTGACAAGACTATAGATCAGTTGTACTCACGAGCGCCACCTTGCAGTCACGGGTCTGTATATTTAGTGCAGTTTGAGAGCCCAAGCGCAGAATGATTAAGTCTAAGTCTGGGCATACGTTTCTGCACAAGGGTCTGGTTATTTTTTGAAATTTGGCCGACGGCCCATGCGAGTGTGGACAAGAACTACCAGACAAATCGCACACGCTTCAAGTTCTAGGTGAATGGGCAAGAACAAAGTGAGTTGTACTTGGCCAAAACTGGTCCATGCGTTTGTTGGATCAAAAATGGGATTATCATAACTTACCCAATGGGATTGGAGTTTATTGGCAAACATTGGGTTGACAGACGGCAAACCAAACCATTTAACTTACCAATCTTTCGCTGGGGGATTTGGCAAGTACGTGGATGCAGTGCAGGAGATTGAGACCCAATCTCTCTACGCCTTCGACCACTTTCCCCCTCATCACAGGATCAGATAAACATTCCAAAGTTTTTGATCACTCCTCAGTTTGTTCGACACAAGAGGGCGTGGTGGGTGCCAGTGACGTCACCCCATGTCTTTCCTGTACTTCGTAACAGTCACGTGATCAGTAATGCGTGCCAAAAAAAGAATATTAAATACAAGTCGATGGTTCATAACCCGTTCAACCCTCATTCACGACTGAAGGCAACAACTAACCAAACTACACAAGCTTCGTTGCGTTGTTTGCCCATTGTTACCAACCCCGGGTAAAGTCCGGTCGTGGGTTCGAATCCCGATGCAAGCTGATTTTTCTAACCTACACTTTGTCGCATATAAACATTTCGGATTTTCATCGACATTTCGTTTGTTGCAAGCCTCGCGAATAGAGAACATTTTTAGACTTTCAGAAACTAGTTGTTTAGAAAAAAAGTAGACAATCAGCAAAGTGTAATTTGGTTTGTTGCAAATGCGAAGTGCATTGTCACGAGAATAAAATGTAGCAGTAAGTTTCGGTCCATCTCATAATCCTTTTACTATGAGTTAACAGCAGGAAGCGTCGATCGTGTCCACACCTGCTCACCTGTGTCAAGTAATAAGTATGCGAGGGTGAGACGTGTAGAAGGGCGTCTCTGGCACGGCGAAACCCGTAGATTTGTTGGTGTGAATCTCCAACGAACAGCTGTGTAGGCGCATTGGCGTTCTAGAATGTCTGTGGACGCGTTGGCGTTCTAGAATGTCTCGCATACATTTCAAACAATCTTGGGCCTCGTCCAGCATTATGACATCATAACCAGGTATGGTGGGCCGCTTGAGTTGCCATTTCTCCAGGTAACCTGGATAAAATGGTTACGGGGGTATTTTATTGTTTTTGTGTAAATTTTGTCCTGTTGCAAGTTTCAGGCGCTTGTCCGGTGAGAGTCGGAGTGTTTCACACCCCCCTCTCCCCCTGATCACGACAAAATGCTATTTTGAACCCCAAAAGATAAACAACAAAAAATTCATGGCAATACTTACTTTGTTTCAATTTTAGGGAGTCATATAAGCACACAAGCAGGGTAAGCAACCTTTCTCAAACCCGCGGCCAAAATCAATATCATATAGGGTTTAGCGGCCATACAGATTGTTCATTAACAATTCCGATCACTTATTGTTTACGGTGTTGTTCAAACTTGTGAATTTATAGTATTTCAATCAGACAATCTCCTTATTTAGCTGCACATTTCCGCATGTGCACAGATGAAGTCCAATAGCTTTGTTGCTACACATAAACAAACCTAAAGCCTTGAAATATGCCTAATCATGTTGACAATCACAAATACAAGGCCATTTATCCAAATATCAACGACTTACAATCGTCGATCATCGGCCAGTTGCTGTTCTTGAGGTTGCTTGTTTCTTCCCAGTATTATTTTCGCTTTCTGCGACACAAAACACATAGAGAGAGTAAAAACCACATCTCGTCCCAATATAAAACTAGAAGGGTGGCTTAAAAGATGATATATTCCCCCACATTATTTTACATTGGGTCTTATGCGCTATTTATGACATGATTGTTGGCAGAAACTCTTGGGGACACACACATGCAAGGTAGTACATTCTGCGTTTTTGTGGATACACGTCCAGGCTATAGGTATAAACTAAGCAATCAGTGCACTACAATGGCATGTTCTACAAACTGTGTAAGGGGGGGGGGGGGGGGACATTGTTTAATAATTTGACCCATTTTAGGAGCTAGCAGGGTAACTGATGGGGTTATGGGGTCAAACAAAGACTGTGGAAATTTTATCCAATTCGAATGTTGTTAAATAATTTAACCCATTTTAGGGGGATAGCGGGTAATGGCTGGGGTTATGGGTTCAAAAAATGAAACTGATGTACCACAAAGGCATGTTCTACACACTGTATAAATACTAACAAATTTGGACATCGTTTAATAATTTGACCCGTTTTAGGGGGCTAGCGGGTTAACCTCTAGGTCTGTGGGGTTAAATGAAACAATACAGCCTTGACCATATCTTCCAACTGTGAGTGTTTCATCCAAATCCACCACACATTTCACCCCAAAAGTGCATAGACAATGTGCGGGGAATATTTCACCATTACGGGTTTGAAAACTGTCCAACATTGGGATTTCCCTTGCGCTAGATACATTGTGACATAATGGCCAAATTAATGCCTCATGCTACTGGTTTCCGCAAAATCAGACAACTGCTCAAGAAATAAAACATAAAGCATAAAGCTAACACTTAAAGACACAAGCAATTGTTTCTCACACAGCTAAACAATAAAGTGGACTTTTAACTAGCTTTGTGCAAGCAAACGTTGCAAACTTGTTTTCAAAGCTCTAACAATTGGTAATGTTTAAACTAAAATGTAGAATTAAATGGTTTGTGCCCAACTCAAACATATATAAAAAATTAAGTGGTAATGCAATGTTGCAGGCAACTTTACAACAAACAAACAATATATGAGCTTCGCCCAACTAGATTTTCACCCAAATGGAATAAAAATAAAACAGAAATCAAAAACCAGAAGAAACAACTCCTCGTGACTTATCAGCTGATCCACATCAGCAGTGACAACATGTGAAGGAAATCCATCACAGAGGGCAGAGGTTTGAAGCAACATAATTTGTTTTTTTGGAGTTTGCATGTGAAAAACATCACATGAAAGGAGCAAGATAGTGGTACAAATGACCCAGACATCACAGTCATTCTCCATCTGGTGTCAAACAAAGTTTTAAAACATTACACAACAGCTGGTGAAGTCAGAGGCAAGATAAACATCCTGTGTTGAAAGAGGCAAAATTTTCATGAAAATTACATTATATAAGTCTAGTAAAAAACTGGTCTGGTTTGCAACTTTGTAGTGTGTAAAAACAATCAATAACTACAGCTAATTCAATGAAAAGAACACATTCAGGCATGGTTCCCCAAGTAACATTTCTAATGTGATATGCTGAGGATCATTATCTGAGTCTTGTCATCAAATCAAATGCCTTTGTCAAACTTTCAATGTGGTTTGTTACCTCATCTTTGTTACGAATTTTTTGGAAAAACTTTTTTAACACCAAAAACTAAAATATAATTTCGAATGAAATATTAATTATAGAACACTAAATCAGTCTGTTTTATTGTTTTCTATGATGGTCATAATCAGTAAGAAGGGGTCATTGTGATATATTTATGATGTCATTAGAAATATATTTAAGCATGTTCAGCTGTGCAATAAATGTTAACAATAGATGACTCAGTGGTATTGTGAAACTTTTAAAAACTAGTTATCTACTGAAATATAAATCATTTTGTACCTGGTCTGGTAATGGTCGGATTCCACTTATCACAGATTCAAAAAGTGAGGATACAATTTTTACCAAATTCATCATTCATCGAACAGTTCGAAGCTTTTATCCAGCTTTTTTTATTTTGCTGATTGCAAAATACCTTTCAGTTTTGCTCATTATATACTTTGCAATTTTTGCTATACCTTCAGCATTATGAGGTTTTTCATAGAAGAGAGATTACTTGGCANGGCTCATTTTGAAGATACGCACATAGAGTGTAACATATGTACATCTAATAAAGTACAAATGAGTTTAAGGGTCAGCGCACATTAAATATATTTTAGGTCGATTTTTAATATCGGTTATGAATTTTCGATTGCGTAGTTGGTACTGCTAGCGTTATAGTAGAACCTTCTGCTATGGCTCATTTTAAAGATATACCCGCAGAGTATAACATGTGTAAATTTGGAAGCGCTGTGATGAGTTTAAGGGCCAACGCACATTGAATACTTTTGAGTGAATATGTCATAATTGTTATGAATATTACGATATGTTCCCGGTTTGCTAGGACGTCGTGTTTAGGCTTATTTTAAAGCTTGTGTTTTAGAGAACATTCTGTGAAAGTTTGATGGAGTACAAATGAAGCCATGATGTTCATATCGATGAATATTAATTTGAAATATGCGTATTAATTATTAAAAAAAATATTTTTTCAAAAAAAGTTTGTGCGCTGGAATGTCTGAATAACCTAAAATATTATGTCAAAATTTCGAAACCGTATCGTTTGTAGTTTTTGCGTAATCGCAATGTGCGCCAGTTTCACTCTGGTTGAACCGATGGGTAACACTAATTTACAGAATGATGAATGAACGGAACGGACGGAATAGACACTAATTTACGGAATGGACGGAACGGTCGGAATAAATGAATAAGATCGATACTAATTTACGGAATGGTCGGAACGGAATGAGGTTGTCGAAAATGAATGAATGAGACTGTCGGAATGGAGTGAGGCCGTCGGAACGGAGTAAGGTTGTCGGAACGGAATGAATGAGACTTTCATTTTTTACAAAAAAAATAGAATGACTTTGACACTAAAATCCAAAACTCGCTTGCTTAAAAAGTAAAACGTTTCTCTATTGTAGGGAAAGTCCCCAGTTTCTCCATGTTCACAACGATCCAGGTACAAAATCGCTATTGTTCCGAAAACCTGGAATCATATTTTCGAGGAAATTCGAAACGCTCACGCAAGCCTATTTGTTAATTACCTTGCATCACTTTTACTACACAAAATGCAACCACCTTGATGCACACGTAAACTACAAAGCAATTCAAAATGAAATATGACTAAAACTTTATTGATGCGACAAAAACAAGTGGTGGCGCCCCAGAGCAGATCAATAATAGGTTAGCACAAATGCACACACAGGATCACGACAAAACGGTATTGAAAGCGGTGGCGGTTTCCGTACAAACAGGCACGGGGTTAGCAAGCATATACCCAGGGCGAAAACACCGACAAAGCACGCAAATCAAAAATGTCGAAGTTTTAAAGTCAGCACATACACAAACAGGTAATTTGTTGCTAATATTATTGGCGTAATGGCCTTCAAGTTTTAAATCGTATTTTCTTAGCAGAGGTGCTAAAAAACGACCCGTGAACCTAATCACATTTTGAAACCTCATTAAATATTTCTCCAATACTACGTGTGTGAGTATAATGTCAGTAATTGTCGGTAAACCAGGGCTTGGTAAACTGTTTCGAAAACAAGTTTCCGATTTTTGTCGTCAGTTTTATTAAACAAATAAAAACAAAATGAAAACAAATACAAATTCACACCGCAGAATTTGGAATCCCTGGTTATAAAATATTTACAGCATTGTGTGCCTACAAAAAATGCAACTGCACAAAAACAGCTAAATATGCGTAAAATTCCAGTATCGTATATTCAGGCAAAGTCAATACCAAGCCCAAGAAATAAAAGTTTGACTCTATTAAAGCAACATATCAACAGAGTTGCAGGATAACATCGAAACGAAGTTGGAAACAGTACAAAAAAGACGCCCAATTTGTGCCAAGATATTCTGTTTAGCTTTTTTGCAACAAACTTAAATTAGTGTCACCACGATTTGAACATTTGATCATGTCACAGAATCGCGGGTGTGAAAAAACATCAAAGCGCAAAACTAGTTCCCTCACACATAAGCATTTGCAAGCCCCGTACAGTTTCTAAAATACTTAAGAACGGGGCGAGGAACATTTGATTTGGCCCAAAATGCGTAACTTAAACACAACAGCTATGTTTTAATGTAGAACGTAATGTAATTGTTGCGCAACATGACAAGACTTTAACAGGTCCGGATTTGCGGAGGGAGAGTCAGATGCGACAAATGCTCTTGCCAAGTATTTGTATTCTTGGCCCATCGGCGGTTGTGTTAGGTGTCAGTCATTGGCGGTCTGTCGCAAAATCACATTTTGGCATTTGCAATCAAAACGATTCTTATATTTGAATGTTAACAACTGCTGTAAAACATCAGTCGCGTATTTTTAGGATTTGCATTTGAAACCATAGCGATCCTGCGGCTTGAAAGAATAGCTTATACGCGTTTGCACAACACATATTTAGATGTTTGGATATTCCGAAAACAGAACTTTCCCGAAAACAGGCCTATTATTTTGTTAAAATGCAGGGCTCTGTTCCGCTCATTGGAAAAAAGGAACACCAAAATAGAAAAAATTAATGTTTTCAGAAAAAAGGGGACATTGTCCAAGCCTTCGCAATATTTTAAATAAATTTAGCTGATATTGTTTAAAAAAGGCCACTGGCTCGTCATACACGCGAAAAGGCCTCCAAGATATTTTTGCCCTGGGTCTCCAAAGGCTTAGTACGACTCCGTATTTAAAAAAATAATACGCGGGAAAGTCTTTGTTTTGAAATTTCTAAACTTTTAAATACTTGTTGCGAAAACGCAAATAGCTCTTTTTTCAAGCCGCAGAATGGTACTGGTTCCAAATGCGAATACTAAAAGTGCACGGCGGGTATTTTACAGCAGATGTTTACATTTCAACTCATAAATATTTACGAGTACAAATGTCCAATCTTGATTTTGCGACAGACCGATGCCTGCATTTGAAGAAAAATGACGTAATACATGTTGGGAGACAAAAATTTGCGGTAAATCGATTTGACACTTGACGGCGCATTAATGTATACGACGCACATCTTGAGTGATTTTCGTGCGACAAATTTACAAAGCAAGTTAACCTGAAGGATTTTTAGGTTTGTGCAAAACACCTGCACACCCATGTTCGGCGCCTATGGTCGTCAGTGTTATGCGCAAATTACGAAGTTGGTAACAAACGTCACATTGACGTTTTTCATGTTTGAGTTCGTTTCAGTTATCGCAGGATCGTTTTCACTTCATATTTAGAACAGAACTTCTCCTCGCGACTTTGATCTGATGAGATTCTCTACTGTTCAGTGAATGGAATGTTCCAAATCCTCGAATTTTGTGACGTTGTGAACACACCGAGACAACGACTCGATTTCCTCTGTCAGCTTTGTCATTTTAAGTCAAATCAAGAGGTTGCATCTAAACAACAACAATCAGTAAATATCCATGTTGCAAATAAATGTTGCTTTTTATCTTTATTTTGACAGTAACAAATAATATTGTTGCACAAAAACGTAAGGAACCACTGCTTGAAGTTATTTTGAAGCACACTTTAGCATCAGGTTACTCGTATGTTGTTGCGTTTTTGGCCTCAAAACTACGAACAAAACATCACATTTGATACACAAAAGTATGAGCTACACCCAAAGTATTTTTGAAACTAAACAGTCGGTTTCGCAGCGGGCGTTTACTTGTATCGAAAAAGGAGGTTCAAATCAACCTTTAGTCTTTTTTGGAGTTTCGGTTAATGGGTTTGTGTCTTTAAAAAACCGAACGCAAAAGACACTTTGGAATTTAATAAAGCCTAAATGTAGATAACAAGTGATGGTTGGCATTGCCACACCACTGTGCGGGATGCGCTTGTATTCCTAGCGGTCATTCCTTGGCTGCAAAGTAGCTAACGCAATTTGAAAGTTTTTTGTGTCGTATGTAAATAGAATACTTTTGCAACGGCACGTGATTTGAAGCCATTTTTACACCAGTTAGAACCCAAGCAAGGCCGATGTCCAACGCGCGTGTCGAGACTTTGGGAAGTTTTTGTTTTTTTACCACTGGTGTCGTCGTGGAAGTGCAAACTTTTAGACGTATGGCTCTTCCACACAAAAGGCTGCCAAAACTACAGTTGAAACGACGGTTCCGTATCTGATCAGCAGCTTTTAAAAAAAGGCACTATAAGGAGAACCCCGGTTATTCATTAGGGCAGTGGTTCCCAACCTTTTTTATGCTTTCCCTCTTGGCTTATTTTGAAACTTTTAACTTCCCTACTAGTTAAACTATCTTAAACTCCTTTCTAGTAATGATTTTCTCCCCGGTCGCAAACCACTGCATAAGAGCATGCCCCAAATAACCTGGATTTGCGCTCGTGGTTAACCACAAAGCTCGTAGCATACAAGTTAGTAGCATACGCATTAAGGCTACTTACCCCTTGAGCTAAGGATTACTTTGCGCTACTTACCCCAAGAGTGGAATCTGTTATATTGGATCCCGACATATAAAAATTCATCTCGTTTCCTGTTTTCGAGGTAAAAAGAAAAAACAATTGTAATCCAAACTGTTAAAAAATATTTTCCACCAACTGTTTATGGGAACAACGTGTCGCTAAACTAAATGTTTACCGCAATAAACTAACGTGTTGATGAATTTCACATAAACGTGGTAACTTACCGACTGGTCGCGCAGTTTCAGGTGGAGACTGCCAAACAATTGTGTGTTAGGAATACTTTTTTATGAAAACAAAACAAAGTACAAACTATACCAGATGTAGAAATGGATGTTGATAAAATTCACCCTCTGATTCAATACCAAAAATCATTTCGCCATTACATGTGACCGTAACTTTGAATTCAATGTCATCATCGGGCACACCACTTTGTTTAAGAAGCAGTTGATAATCTGCACGTGGCTTTCCATAAAAATTAAGCAGTTTAATTGTTGTTTTTTTAAACTCAATCCATTGTGGATATTTTGCAATTTCAAGAGTCGCCGTATTGCACCAACAACTAAAAACATAGGCAGAAGGAAGGATTAGTAAAAGTACAATTCGTTGTTGTATAAAATCAGAACTTAACAAAATAAACCCTTGCGATAAGAAAAACGGTTTGATCAGTGACGGGCAAGTTTGTTTTTCACACAGCTACTTTGTATTCGTTACCTGGCCCGAAATGTATTGAAATAAATTTCCTTCCTGGTTTTCTTCTGGCTGTCCCAATTATCACAAACCAAGTGATCGAATATAGAAACACGTAGTATTTGTGTTTTGAGGTTTTCCGATTGGACATCAAATTCACACTTTATCCCCTTGTATTTGCTCCATAAACTAGTAATCCACTCAATAGGACCCGCTTCAAACCTGCAATGTATCCACGTTAACATTTTATCAATGCTACAGCAGGGTTTAAACCAATGTCTTGCCATGTGAAGTGAGAAGTCTTAAACTGAAGTCTCATTTGGTTCTGGTAATAAACGGTTTCAATTTCATTCCATTCCAAACCATCCTCACTTTTTTTCACCTGATTTTTTTAGTAAAAACGCATCAGTTTTTGGATTAAACAATGCTAATAATATAAAAACGTTACCACAATCATTTGTCGAGTTTCTGAAGTGAAACAAGTTGGTAAAGTGATGAAAACGTCTTCCTTAAACCGCAAACGGTTTGGTTCGCATTTGAGCTTTGGTGTCAACTGGGTCTGAAATGGTTCCTTTAAAAACGGTTGGGGAAATTAAATAGCATTTTTCGATGAAAGGCCAAGTCTGGTATGGAATATTTTTGCAACGACTTTATTTAAATTCATTTCTAACTAAGTTTTCAGCTAATATACGTTGCCGGGCAAGTCTACTTTTGGCCTTTGTGGGGTGACATAACTTTAACAAAAAATTTTTTGCACTCAATTACCGCAACAACAATGCTGGCTACAATTGCTAACACTACTTACCGTTTTATTTTCCTTGTCCATATTAGGTCGCTTTCCATAGTAAGAAGTAAGTTTGATTGTGGTCGGCTGATCCAAAGCGTCTTGTGGAATTTCAACAATACATCCGCCAACTTTAAGTCTGGCTCCTTCTGATCCCACAACTGATGACGTGGTGTTGATAAACTCGTAATTATCCTGGGAAAGAAATAAAATTAAGCCAGTTACACTGCTGCAAAAACTAGGTTTTGTAAAATTTGATCTCTTTGGCGTTTGTGAGTAGTTAAAATATCTTACCCTAACTTTTAGTCTTTGTAGTGTAGTTTCCACGGTTTTCCTCGCCGCTTCAGGCAAATCGATCGACCCGAAACTGGACTCGTATCTTTTAATATTATGCAAACAATCAGCAATGTGGTTTGCACACTGGTCGCCAATATCATTCCCTTTCAAAAATATTCCTTCCATCTGCAAGAGAACAACTGTGTCGTACACACAATTACCTAGATTTAACTTGCTGTGACGCAACCGTTCTTTTACATCATTGTGCAGTGCAAACGCTTTTCTCTCATATACATAAAAGTGTTCTATATTTTTAATTGTTTTGCACTTTTTTGGTCTTACCCTTTCAAAAATTTGTCAAAGCCGAATTTGATGTTGCTATTACCGCTTGGCATTAATTGCAACTTGCAAAACCAAGATTTTAGGCATTGCTTCGGGACTTACCGCATATGGTCTGGAACTGATTGCTGAAAATAACTCTCTACCGCCATCACTGGTAAATCCACATTCAGTAAGATCAAGTTCATCAATATTTTCCAAGCTCCTTGCCACGATCTTTGCCCCGACATCACGCAATTCATTGTTGTCAAGCGACAGCAGCTTCATCTGCATCACAGACAACTTGTTTTATGTTGAATCTTCCTAAAGGAACTAAAATTAAAAAACGTGTTAATAGATGGGTGTATTTAAGATTTGTTTTGTACCAATTTGACAAAATGATCAAAAACAAACATACGAAAATATGGGAGAGACATTTCCCACTTTTCAAAAGTAAACAACATAAGTAACAAAGTAAATGTTAATTTTTCCAGGTAAACAAACGATAGGTGCTACCTAATGCTTTAATACAAAACTGTATGCAAACTAAGGAAATAGAAAAATGAATTACAATAAGTTTGTGAATGAAAAAACAAACTTGGAATTAAATTGTAATCTATCCACAAAACGTTGCTTGAAACACAAGACTTCTGTGTGACTTCGCGTACGTCATCACCCCAGCAGTAGTGTGGCATCAATGCGTGAGATAATGTACGAAATAAAAATATGAAAGATGCAAATTCTTAAAGTTCTAGATATCATCAGTACCTTAACCACACAAGGGCATTCTCAATTAGTTGCGATTTTAAATTTTCTAAATTATAATCCGATTGATATGCCAAAACTGTCAAAATTCGTTTTGTTTAAGCGTTTAGAAAAAAAATAGTACCTTGTTTCTGCTTTCAGTGCATTTGTTTAAATACATGTGTATATGTCCACACTAAGCGTACTTCAGAATAGAGTATGTAACGGCAATGGTGTGTCATCGACTAAGATGGCAAACATTAAACAAACGTATGACCAAATTTTTCTGACCCACTTTGTCCGCGTATTTGCAAAGAAAACTAATTCCAGAAAATATTTTGTTTTTCTCCTTTTACTGGAAAAAGTTTAATTGTGTTATGACCAAAGTTACTATTGCAAAGTGTGAGTGTTTGTGACGTCACACTTAACTCTCCATTACATTACAATAACGCAGGCAAATGTTAAGGCCCGTTTACACTGTGTTCATTCAGTGGCGCTTAACCTAACCTTACTTTGCGACCCCCTCTACACTGCGATTTTCGGTGCGTACCTAATTACTAAATCGAATACACGAAGTCATTTTTAGCCTACTATGACAGCAGATGACCATAAATCTACCACATAAATTTATCGTTGGATTACCTAGCATTTTTTATTTGATTGGATTTTAAAAGATGATATCGACATGAGATTTAAAAGGCCACTGCATACGAAATTTTGTACAAGTTAGAAATTTGGAGTTCGAAAAAGCCGGAATAAATATATATTGAAGTTATTAGGTCTTCTGAAATGTATGAGAAAAAAACAGGACATTCATGCCAAAAGATTTGGGAGTTATAGGGTGCATCAATCCTACAGACACGTAAAGAAGATGGTAAGTAGTAATAAGTAATTAAATTTGGGACAAATAGGCTACCAGCCCAATTTTTTTGCCAAATGAAGTAACTTTTTTAAACCAAAAACCCGTAAACAGCGATTACACAAACCGATCTGCACAGATTTAAGCTGCTTGTTGCGCAGAAATACGCTCGGCAGGCGCTCATTTCCACGAGACTTGAGCGACCGAAATCAGGCGAGCGTAAAACCAGACAGACAAAACAAACAAAACTGCGAAGGTTTGAGCGCGCGCCCTACGCATAGTGGGCCTTTAATCTTCCACAAATCCTCCGATATTTTTGTTGCATTTTTGCCCGTTGCTAGTAAAACTAGAGAAGTTCTTGTCATTTAAATCCCACATTAAATTGAAAACATGATTCTACAAGTAACATTTGAAGATAATTTAGTAAAGCAGTGTTTTCTTACAGGTTTTTGCAGTTGAAGTACAGAATCGCAGAGTAGTCTGACTCCTTCGCTACCGATCTTACATCCCCTCAGCAGCAGCTTTTCAATGTTGTGAAGGCAACGAGCCAGTGAAGCTGCCCCCGGATTACCGATGTCGTTGCCGGAGAGGTCGAGTTTCTTCAGCTAATATAAATGCAAAACCACGCATGTCAGGTCGCATTTAATGTAGCGTGGAAAAAATAAACAATATTACGTATTTCGGCTATCCCAGTAATCCCGTATACTTTGTGCTGGATAATCCAAAGCCATTCGGTTTAAATATCGAAAATCCAATGATAGGATAGGAACAGGTGTATTTTGTTGTATTAAAAGATAAGGATTCAGAAGCTTTATGCAAATCCCTCACTNCAGTGAAGCTGCCCCCGGATTACCGATGTCGTTGCCGGAGAGGTCGAGTTTCTTCAGCTAATATAAATGCAAAACCACGCATGTCAGGTCGCATTTAATGTAGCGTGGAAAAAATAAACAATATTACGTATTTCGGCTATCCCAGTAATCCCGTATACTTTGTGCTGGATAATCCAAAGCCATTCGGTTTAAATATCGAAAATCCAATGATAGGATAGGAACAGGTGTATTTTGTTGTATTAAAAGATAAGGATTCAGAAGCTTTATGCAAATCCCTCACTGATTAACGTAGGAAATTATCGCTGATTACCACCGCGAAAAAATGTCATTTAATGTGGACTTCATAAATAGACATAACGTGAACAAAAAGTTTGTTGTGAATAACACTTCATAACAGTGAAGCCTATAAACCGGTATTTAACATATTATGACAAGTTTAAACCAAATCAATGTGAACACAGGCAAAGTTGTGCATGTGACGTCAGATGTTGCGACACAATCAGTTGCATGTTGCAACACTAAATATTTTTGCCATTTTTTTTTGTTAAATAGTGTTTTTATGCAATTTAAAATAAATTTGAGATTAAATTGTGTTAAAAAGTTTTTGCCAAATTTTGTACGTCACTTAATCCAACATGGATAAACATATTTTTACAGCAAAATTAAACAAACGTAATGCCACACTATGCTTGTATTAAACCCCGAGATGACCGATGGGTCGGTGTAATCTCCTTAATGGCTCCAATCATAATACTTTTTTAGCGTGAAGTGCACGGTAATCAGGTTTTAATTTTTTCATTTACCGTGTCCCGTTATATTGTTTAAACTTTGAATTAAATTATTTCGTAAACAATACTCATGTTTCTGACACTACGAAAAATTTCGCAAGCATAGCGCAATTAAACCCACAGTAATACCGGGTTAGCTCTGTGTTGAAGCACGAAGGAAAGATTCTCGAAATCAACTGCGAGAAGAGATGAATAACGAAGGTCGAGCTCATCAGGAAGTAGGGAGGCCACAGACGAAGCAATCTCGGGGTCATTTGTCTCACGAGCCCAGCTGCAATCTCGCTTGATGTGTTCTTTGCTTAGGTTCGTTTTCGAGGTAAGAAATTCGGAAAGCAAGGACTTCTTGAGCAACCAATCCTTACTGGAACTTGTTGGGGCAATAGTTTGAAGTTCCATGAACACCGAAGAATCGCAAATTCCAAAGGCAAACTTTGAAACAACTTCCCATCTGTCGTCTGCAAGATGTGTGTATTGCTTCTTGAACTCTTCAAGAGGCATGATCATCATCAGATAGAACGCCGCAAAAAACTGCTGCCAGATGAGGTGAGAGAAATATCGAATTTTGTGCCCATCCAATATCGCTAGCTTCAGATTCCCGTGCTTTGTCACAGACGTATTTGTAAATGCATCAGCTGTGGATTCAGTGATACCTGCATTTTTGAACACTTCAAATTTGAATACAAACTCCAAATTTAGAAATCCATCCCAAGCCAGTTTAGCCAGTTTGTCCAACTCACATTCTTGACCCTTCAGATGATCGGTTGTCACATATTGACCGCATGTGAAAGCAAGAACTCGTGTAAGTGAAACAAACTGAATATCTCCATCGTAATTCATCAGGTAGTTGAGTGTCAATATGAAATTGACAGGGACATAACAGTATGCAAATACACTGCGGTTTTGCACTAGCTTCTGTTGTATCCCGTCGTATTTGCTACCACAAATCTGGCGTCCGAGTTCATCTTGTGATGTCTGGGTCAGTCCGAATATTTTAACAATAAACCTCGGTCGATATGAAGGGTTGAGACTGTACAGTTGAGCTGGTCGTGATGTGAAAATCTTCTTAGCACATGGAAGCAAGTTTCCTCCGGCTAAATGCTTCAAGTAACTTTCAGCTCTTGATTTTAAATGTAGTGGAGGTGGGGGGACTTCTTTGGAAAATGATTTAAATTCTGCTACGTCCAAACCGTCGAAAATGAGCACAACATTTGGATCCTTGACAATTTCGTTTATTATATAAGTTTCAGCGCCCGTGTAATTCCGGTTAAATGACATGGCAGAAAAAAGAAACTGAAGGAGTGTCATTTCCCTATCGAAGTCGATGTACCTGATCGCGATGTAGAAGAAGAAGGAAGTCTTTCCAAACAACTCACCCTTTAAGCCTTGCTTGGCCCACATTTTAGCTGAGGCTGTTTTTCCGATTCCAGCTTGTCCAACCACTCCGACCACGTTTCCATGTTTTTCCACGTAATTTTGTTTTGCTTTCACTTCATCCAATCTAAATTTTCGGTTCGCTTCGCATTCAGCAGTTACTTTTGCACAAACAAACATTTCTTCACAGGTGATGTTACCTCCTGGTTGATCGTAAACCTTAGCAAGTTGCTTTTCCCAGTGATAGTGACCTTCTACTTGAAATTCGTGGGAGAGACCTATGGAAAGGTTGACGGGTGTTATTGGTCGGTCGGAAAACTCAGCTAGTGACGATTCTTCACTGACGATGGCTTCAACTCTTTCTTTGAGCAACTGCTTAATTTTAGTCAGAAACTCACGTTGGCTGCAATCATATGGTGGAAGAATGCGAGATTTCGATGGTCGATTGCCTAAAGTTTTGTTATCGACATGGTATGGTGGGGGCGAGAACGACTCAAGAAGTTTAGGTGGAGTATCGTCAGCATGCTGATCATGGGGTGAAGCGTCATCCGGTTCCTGGGTGAAGCTGGGTTGGAATACAGCATCATCCGGTTCTTGGGGCGAGCTGGGTTGGGTTACAACATCATCCGGTTCCTGGGTGAAGCTGGGTTGGAGTACAGCATCACCCGGTTCTTTGGGCAAGCTGGGTTGGGGTACAGCATCATCCGGTTCTTGGGGCAAACTGGGTTGGGGTACAGCATCATTAGGTTCTTGGGTCATACTGGTTTGGGGTATATCATCATCCGGTTCTTGGGGGAAAAAAGGTTGGGGTACTGCATCATCCGGTTCTTGGGGCAAGCTGGGTTGGGGTACTGCATCATCCGGTTCTTGGGGCAAGCTGGGTTGGGGTACAGCATCATCCGGTTCTTGGGGCAAACTGGGTTGGGGTACTGCATCATCCGGTATTTGGGGCAAGTTAGGTTGGGCTACAGCATGATCTTGATCTTTGGGGCAAGCTGGGTTGGGGAAAGACATTATCAGGTATGTTCATTTTAGCACATACATGACCACATTAAATTATTGAACATACCTAATTAACCTGTAAAGAAAAAAAGTTAACCGCCGAATGCATGTTACAACCACCAATTGAAACATCGAACTTTATTACGAATAAACTAAAATATTTCTAAAAAATGCAAAACAAAGTACAAATAGTGTGATTTCCAACAGTACATGAATAAGGTCTATCAATTTATCAATTCAGAGGAAGCACAATTACAACGTTTTTAGTAAAAAAGGTTTACAGAGGGTAAACTTAAAGCGATAGTTTAAGTGGGTTAAGCTTTCCAAAAATTCCATTTTTCTTTGTAAGACAAGAGCTTCGTACTTTGCCTTTGACACTGCAGCAATGACGTCTTAGAAACCGCGTTCCTACACGTATTTTATGAACTCCATCTTTATTGAGACCCAGCAAATACTTAGGCCCACAATCTGCAGAAAAACGAACAAACAAAACCTGCCATTTACATTAAACACCCAAGCACATATTTTCGCCAACAAACTGCAGGCCAAACAAAAAACAGTTCCCTCTCCATTGAGAACCAAACAGTTATTTTGTCTCACAAACAGCAGACTAAACAAACATGGTGTCCTCTCTAAAACAAAGAAATGCTCTTTCCATTGAGCACCAAGCAGATACTTTGGACCACAAACTGCAGACCAAACAAACAAAGTGTCCTCTCTATTGAGCACACCAAAGATATTTTGGACCACAAACTACAAGCCAAACAAACAAAGTGTCCTGTCTATCCAGCACCCAAAAGATATTTGGTCTCACAAACCGCAGACCAAACAAAGAAACAAAGTGTCCTCTCTATTGAGAACCTAACAGATACTTTAGACCACAAACTGAAGACCAAACAAAGTGTCCTCTCTATTGAGCACCCAAAAGATATGTTGGCCTACAAACTGCAGACCAAACAAACAATGAGTAACTTGAACACCCGACACAATACCATCATGTTCGCACCCACATGGCCGCCGTTAAGGAATGTGAATAATTTCAGCCTTTCAAAATCCGGATCTTCAAAATTTCAAATCTTAAAACATCTTTTTCTAAAACACGTGGGTCGTGAAGTATGAAGTGCGAAATTACATTTTGATAACCTGGTGGATTAAAGGGGTATACTGCTCAGGCTCTTCGTCCAATCGGCACATGTGCAAGTCATGCAATTATTCATCGACCAGATGCAGGAACTCACGCTGCAATGAATGCTTTAACCTTTAACATCTCAATCTAGTAACAATAAACACTTCAGCTTACCACATGGCGTAGCCGAAGGACAGATCAGGCCTTGATGTCGAATTTTGTAAGTGCACATGAAGTCCTGTAAACAACACATTACAACTAAATGCCATTTGCAATATTGTTAACAAATGTTAGACCCTTTAGTAATTTAATATCAACGTTTCGCCCTTGGATGGGCTAAATATAAGCTATTTGCAACAGTGTGGTAGCAGAGCTGTTGTTACACATCGACTTTAGCAGGGTGATTTCACAAACGTAGTTCAGTTAACGAAACACCACCACATATTGATTGTTACCAGCTAAATGACTTTCTAGCAAACCCGGGTGAACGCCTGCTTTGTGTGTGAGGCAATGGTCTGATTCAAACCTGTGCGCTGCGTGCCTTTCAAACCCGTCAAGCACTCCCTTCGCGTTGCGAAATTTTGCGTTCAGGGCAAAACAGGTTTCAGGGATATTACCAGTTTACAGTTTAACCCTATCGATGTTGATTTTACATTTTACCTCTGTTGGCTTTAATATATTTAACCTAAATGATCCATAAACATAAGATCCCTTTTTGGCAACATGAGAGAGAGAGGTGTTAAATGGATCCATTAATACCAAAACTCCAAAAATATCAACCAACAAAAACAAAGTTATTAAGTTATTTGCAATGATATGATATGTTTTCAAAATATAGCAGTTTTCAAAACTTCACATTTTTGAGGCCTGTGGGTCAACCGCTGCGAAAGTTCGGGTAAACATTTGCCAATGCACAATTTCAAATGCCTATGCATCGTGTGGTAAAATTTAAAAGTTGAACGATTTTTTCTGAACCTGAACACAAAGGTATTTTATTAACCTTCGTTGACCAATGCTAATTAATCTATTGGCAGAAGTTATTCTAGAGTGATAATTGGTACGTGGCATGTCTTATATTATTGTCAACCAGATACATATACGCCGGTCTATTGTCAAATTTAAATCTAAAACAGGTATTTTTAATCTTTTACTTGAGTTTAATGTAAAATCGTGTACAAAGCCCTCCGTCATGGGATTTTCGCCGATCAACATTCGAGTGCTTTGCACCAGGCCTGTGGTTCATCTCCAAGTCACATATAGCTGTCAAGTCTTTCACCCAGAGTTTATCGCTAATAGCAATTTTAAATTGCAATCGCTACACAAAATTGATAAATTCAAATGAAATCAAAATGCAAAAAATTACTTAAATAGTTTGTGCCCTCTGCGCGACTGTAATTTTTTTAGCATCAAGAAAGCTACGTGGAGGGGGGGGGGGTTCAGTGTCAATTGGTAGGTGATTTCAGTGTGGTGTGGGTGGCTCGGGTCCTGACCACACAGTAAGGAATGACTGCACAAGACCAGATGCGCTGCAGAGAGAAATAAGCACTACGTCTTCCTTAAAAATACATTATTAAAAGAGATAAGAACCAAAATAACTACTTGGAAATAACCTTTGTCACAACAACAACACCAAACAAAGCCATTCAAAAGCTACGTTTAAAACTGTGTATGAGCTAAAACTTGCGAAAGTACAGATTGAAGTAAATCAAACCCATTCAATTATATAAAATCCCAATTGCGCCTAGGTTACCAAACAGCTATAACTTAACAGGCTGTAACCAAACAGGAGCAAAAGAACAGTACCTAGTTCTTTCCCCTTAATCGAAAACTGTGTATGGAAATAAACAACTTTAAAGATGTAAACAAATTGTCGTCAAGGTGATGTATAAAGGGGGTACGGCCGGCGTTTAGGACAGGATTTTTGCACCAGATACTGCAAATTCAGATACAATATCGCACAAATATTTACATTTTACTCTAAATTTTTTATTGCCCCCTTGCGGGGTGTGTGGCCAATATAGGAGTTGTTGTTCAACCCCAGGGTATACAAATACACACTCAAATTTGGTTGCGAAAAAACTAATAAACACCAAAACTTACCCATCTCCTTCTTCCAACACAGAGGAACTGATTCATGGAAAAGTAGAAACATAAATCTGGCCCCGCTCTGCACTTGTTTCTCTGTAACAAAAAAAGTGGTAGGAAGCGAAGTTTTCCCGACGAATAGCTTTTAAAAAACTACCACTGTCGATCATTTTTTTTCAAGGGCTTCGAACGCGGGGCGCTCCCGAGTACGAATAAAGGTCGTTCTTATTTTGCCTGTGCATACATTAAGCGCCTTTACAGTAAAGTACTCCATCGTTGTTGTCAAGTTATACCCCGCTTCGTGGGGCCACAAAATTTTCCAAATAGTCTTAAGCACAGAACTGTTTTATCCACTCCACATGTGTTTCCCAATGCAAAACAACCTCGTGTGTTAAAACCTCTTAATGCAAAACACAGCTACGGTGACCGAAGCAAAAACGTATAGCGATTTTTTAGAACCTGAGATGAACACATGCATGCTTAAAATGTGATTTTAAATACATTATCATGTGTCTACAATACGCGTGCTTTCAGATTGGAGTGTGTAAAGACAATGATGTTTCTTCGCCTAGCGATGATAAACAGTAAACAAATATATGACTAGAATTTTCCTAATCTGCTATGTACGCGCGTATTAGCAAAGGTGAACTAATTCCAAAAAAACATTGTTTTCTACCACTCTTTATGTGGAAGAAGTTTACACGGCGAATTCTAAACATTTACAAAAATTTTATTACAATTGTTTTTTCTAAAAGTATTATTATTGATTTTGGTTCAGCCATGCGACCTAAAAGCTTACACATTAAGCTATTGCTTCACGATTGCGCAAGCACTTGTAAATTTCAAATACTAACGATGGTCACAAACCACTTTTTGATGCATTTTTTAATAGCTAGAAAACCAAAACGAAGGTTTTACGTTCGTGTTTTCTTACAGGTTTTTCTAGTTGAATTACAGAATCGCCAAGTAGTGACTCCTTCGAAGCTCTTCAATGTTGTGAAGGCAACGAGCCAGTGAAGCTGCCCCCGGGATTACCGATGTTGTTGTAAGAGAGGCCGAGGCTCTTCAGCTGATGGAAAAGCAAATTAAGACATGTCAAGTCGCAACAAATACTGCGTGGCTATACTGGTTGGATCAAGCTTGCACAACTAAAAACAGCACAAGGGTCACAACAGAAAACAATTAACCGGGTCGCATGCAAAATCGTTAAAAATAAACCATTTATATGCTTGCAAATTTTTTTCAGAAATTCATCTGTAAACCTTATATTATTAGGACATTCAGTATAAAATCTGATCAATGAAAAAATGTGTTCGCAGACATCCAAGCAAAGACGCTTCAAAATTTGTTAAAGGCTGAGCTGCATAAAAGTAAAAAAGAGGGGTGGCGTTCTCCATATTGTCATAGTATAAGCACTACGACCCTCTCATGATATTTTACACATTCATCGTTACATAGTTCTACAATAAAAAGATATTGTATAGCTGCATTACATTGGATGCTACTCTTCTTGGCGTTTTGTAACCTAGTGGTTTTTGCAATCATCGACGAATAAATCACCAAATGTTTGCCATCGGTAATTGGTTGCGGTTTTATTAGGGCGTGGTTAAATTTAGATTTGAAACAAAATGTTAAAACAATAGAAATTATAATCCAACTAAATCATTTGAAACGTCATGACAATGACAGGGTTTATGGCAAAAGTATGTTTGTTCTAAACCCCAAAGCCTTTCTCACAAACCAATTTATAGACCTCGTTGCCGCATAAGTATTTTACATCGTTCATAACTGTGTTGCGCAAAGTTTGTAAGTTGACCTGCATTAACAATTGGCCTTGTCGTGCCGGAGTCATTTGGAATGCAAAACCTTAATGACTTTATTGACGCGGTTCCGAAAATGGTCAATAAAAGTATAAAATCAATAAAAGCTTTAGAATTTCGTTACACCAGTTGCGACCTTAAACTTTTCAGGATCCAGCACATGACCGACTGAGTTGCACAAGCTTAGAACTATCAACAGCTAAAAGACGTATGCCAAGCACCGTTGCCTGGGCAAACCTTAATCAATAGACAAAAATCAATAACTATCGCTTCACATCTGAAAGATGGCGATATTTTTTGTCATAACTTGTTAATACGGGTCAAATTGTTCACAGAGATTAGTAGTTTAGTAGATTGCGTGCTTGTTTTGTGTGTGGTTATGCCATCAGAAATTAGGAAAACATATACAGCTTTAAGTACATTACTTGTGTTTTGAGGCCAGTTTAAAATGGAACACTGCACAAAAGTTGTTTGAACTTGGGCTGGGCCAATATCTGGAAGTGTAACAAGCTTTAGATAAAAACAGGAGTGATCAAGTATAAAAGTGACTGCTTGATTAAAAATGTTATGTAAACTGCGGCGGCGAACCTTTATCACGATGCCATCAACTTTTTAAATTGTGACGTCAAATGGGTAGCAACCCTGGCTGTTCCAAACAAGGATATGCAAAGGCAAAGGTGAAGACCTGCTTGGATTTTATATTAGAACAGGTAGTTATTTGTGCATGTGACATCACCGTGTATCACGTCACAATTACGCAGCCGATTGCAAACTGCAACCGCTAACTAAGGGCAAGAATTTTCCCCAGTGACCAGTTTGTGGTGATTCTTACCATTCCGATTGTAAATGGAAATTTCTAATTCTTGACCATAAAAATCCCTGGATCTTATCACATGTAAAAATATAATTTTCTTACAGGTTTTAAGTACAGAATCGCAGAGTATTCTGACTCCTTCGCTGTCGATCTTACAATCCTTCAGCAGCAGCTCTTCAATGTTGTGAAGGCAACGAGCCAGTGAAGCTGCCCCCGGATTACCGATGTCGTTGCGGGAGAGGTCGAGTCTCTTCAGCTGATGCAAATGCAAAACAAGACATGTTAAGTCGTAACACGTAATTCGACTCTCCCCTCTAATTCTGTGATATGTGCGTATGTCACCTGTGGGCTAGATCGCGTCTGCATCTAAAAACAGAGGTTACAAAATAATGCTATTCACTGGGTCGCATGCTAGCGTAGTTGTAAAGTTTATGACCGTCTATGCGTCGAATATTAACAAATTTTGTTACTTATTACAGCAATAATGAACAAATGAAATCACGCAGTATCGCATTTATTGAAAATAGAAGTAATATGTGTAGAACGCATACTCTTCAAAACATTTTGTAGCCCGCATATTTTCAAAACTTTCAGTAGGCCGCCATAAAAGCTTTCGTGGGTTGTATGTTTCGCAGGTGGGTTCAGTTGTCTCCGATTGAAAAAAATTCTCATCAAATGTGAGCCTTTATAAAACAATTACGTGAACCAATAGTTTGTTGTGTAAAACACTTGATAACAGGAAAGTATATAAGTCTATAAAGTGTATATTAAACATACCCTAATTATTATCATAAACTTTTACAGGCACTATTATGCATGTGACTTCAGACTCCACCGTCTAGGGGAATCCCCCGTCTAGCATCTAGGCTAGTTTCACTCAAGCCACAAAACCTATTTGATCACTAAACTGGAAACCAAACTAGAGATAATGTGGCGGGTTGCCGATCTCTGCCCTGAGGGTAAGAATGATTTATTTCGATAATTTTTTTTTGTTCTATGATTTCTTTAATTTTTTATCTCCTGTATTACTCTATATTGGCGGTGGGGCAGAATCGCTTCCAGTAATACAACATTATGTGGTTACATTTTGCGTGCAAGGTTACAGACTACGACATAGGAAAATAACGGTGTGTCTTCGCCTAACGATGACCAACATTAGATAAATATATGACCAAAACTTTTCTGATCCGCTTTGTTCGCGTATTAACAAAGGAAAACAAATTTCAGAATTTTTTTATATTGTTACTGTTTTAATAAGCGTGTGACGTCACACATGCATCTATTGCGTCATAATTTCGAACGCATTTTTGAATAGGACAATTTTAACGCATGCCACGAATTCTGGCCATTTACGAATTCTCGTGCATTTTTTTAAATATTTCGCATTTCCTTGGAAAATTTTAAGTCCCGCATTTCCTTGAAAAGTTTTCTTACAGGTTTTTGTAGTTGAAGTATCGCAGAGTAGTCTGGCTCCTTCGCTTCCGATCCACACATCCCTCAAGCAGCAGCTCTTCAATTTTGTGAAGGCAACGAGCCAGTGAAGCTGCCCCAGGAGTATCGATGTCGTTGTTGGAGAGGTCGAGTCTCTTCAGCTGATTGAAAAAAAAACATGTCAAGTCGAAACAAATGCAAACATACAAAAACAACATGACGAATTTCTGACCAACTCACAATCGATTGTACTACTGTGGTGAATATTATTTATTTACTTTCTTTTTTTTGCACTGTCACGTTTTTAATAATTATGCATCTTTTGATTCGTGTTTACGCACCTATGTTCACACATAACCTTTTGCATTATATTAGTTATAGTTTTGTTCGTATTGTTGATTTCTAATCTTTTCACTTAATGGTTGTCGTCTCCAATTGTTTTTATGTTTTGTCACTTGTTTCTTTTACCCATTTGCAATATAAATTCCTTTGGCACACATCGTAAACATTTATTTGTTGAGCACTTTTTGTTTGATGCTTTTCCTATGTTTTTTTGACTCCCCTTTTGACGATTTTACATTAACGTTAGTTCACGCCTCGTTGCCTATGGGAATACTTGGATGTGCCTTGTGTCGTTTCGTAATTGGTTGATCGACGCGCTCAGGGGCACAGGGCGTGTTTACAGGAAAAACAGTCAGTCTTCTTGTGGGCGCCTTGCTGATCAGTGGTGAATTACTGTGCTGTACCTGTTGTTGCGTAAGTGTAAGAAAATTGGTGCAGCGTATATTTTTTTATAATTTCTAAAGTGTTAATAAACAGTAAGACGCCCTTAAAGCGAAACTAGTGTTAGGTAGACTTGGCTTTCGTGGTGAGCTGTTATTGCAGGGTTTTGTGCCGTTCACAGAATTAGGGAGACAGCTTCGGTAAGAAAGATCCAGTTGGCTGGGGTTTTTGGGTTTGTTTGGCAAAGTTAATATCGCCACCCGAAACTACTGGGCCCAATTCCGAGGCTGTCAAAATAATTCGGTAATACTACTCAAAATTATCGAACTCATAAATATTTGCTGATTTTCAATGATGCGTTCTGTGTTTACATTTAATAAAAGCTAAAGTTTCAGAAGCTCATTATTAGACAAATCGTGGGCCAAATGAGGTCCTTGCTATGGTATTTAACGGTCTGGATATTAGCTCTCCTAATTTCACTAAGATAAAAAAGGTTGTGTGCCAAATTATGGGCGTACGCAAGTCGTGGAGACCTCGTTTTGTCCGCTTGCATGGCCAACATAAATTCGAACAACGAATTGTGATTTTTGAGGGACAATAATCGTTTAACCCATGCTGAATAGATTGAACAACACAACACGAAATGTGTACCGAAGGCGAAATTCTTTTGACATCTTTCGAAAAAACACTCATTTTGCCTTTGGGGACATGAGCATTTGTCTCCATAAATATTTCGGCTATGGAAAATATCTGTGTGCATAATGTTAATAGTTAATCCATCCATATGCCGGAAGAACAACAATGCATTTGAGGAGGTGAGAAAGGCGTTAACGTCAGTAAAAGTACCAAAAGTTGGGAATCTCTAATCAGACGATAGGACTTCCCCAATGCATTGGCTGCATGTTGTGTGGCCTCTAAAGCAATTTTTAGACAACATGTTATAGTTCGGCTCCGAAAAGCAGTTGTGAAAAAAAGAAAAGCTATTTTGCCACCTGACTACAGTCGGCACAAAATCGTAACCAATTTAAATTTCCGCAACGTAAGTTTGTCTGGTGACAGCGGAAAAAGCAGGCGGAGAGTTGTATAGTGTGAAATGGAACTTATTTTGCACTTGCGCATGGGTTGTATTGCAATATTCTGCGATTCAGTGTTATCGACATGCAATGTCCACCGTGGCTCTTAACACTCGAACGTTGACTCGATTTGAACGAAAATTCTACTGTGTGTAGTCTTGTACAGCGATAAATGGCTAATTCAGCATAAACCCTATGATATTTATTAAGAAATCATCTCCAAAGTGTAACTGTCGAGAGAATATTCATGCAACGACCCAGATCCACTGAAGTTAAGGTTTATGTCTGTTTACAGCAGGCCGTGTGCGACAAAATGTTTGCATTATTGTACATACCTTGGCACTGCATTATGATTTGGTTTGTAAAAGCAAAAAGTTCAAAAGAACCGAAAAATGTATACTATTCGCTAAATGAGTACTTCGCTCAAACCATAAACGCAGGAATTTCGACAATTTTCGATTTTCGTTTCTTTTCTTTTCGTTCCTTAAGGCGTTTTCAAGATACACCATAATTGAAGAAGTTTGGACAAATTTTTCCAGTTTCTAGACCGCTATAAAAGCTTGTAAATGTTCGAAATTGTAAATAGTGGGATTTAGTGGACACAAGTGCGACATCTTGTGGTCGCATGTTACGACATCGGTTTGCAGACGACGAGTTTTTTTAAAGTTTAACATTATTTTGGTAGTTGCTACGTCAGACAACGTAAACAGTTACAATTGAAATTGTCGCGGTTATTTAGAAAAACAACAACAATCTGCCATTTAGAAAAGTAAAGACAGTGAGCCCAGGAAATATGAGTTCCAAAAACAAGTAGTTTATGTCTAATTCCAATCTCGGCTGTATGGGCGACTGCGCGGCGAATGGGGACCGTCGTATTTAGAGCATCCTTCTGCCAATAATAAGGCTTTGCGTGAAGGCAGGTCGAAAAGTATGATAAACGACCCTCCAGAAATTTATCGGCAAGTGGCTTGTTGCACCCGCTATAACGCAACTCACTTAGCTAAAACCGAGTATGGAATTACACGTAAAATCGGTAAACTGTGAGTGCAGAGCCTAAACTATGTTTAACACTAAACTATGTTCGGCATGGAATGTGGAAAAATCAAATTAAAAAAAATGCAGCAAATTATATTGAGTTAGAAATATTACATAAATATCGTGTACAGAGATATTCCACCTAGTAAAAGACGACTGCACTTTTTTAGGTGGAGGAATGAGGTGGGAATAAAACCCTGCAAGAAATAAGCTGGGAAAAATAATGATGGTGGATGGTCCAAAACTTATTGCTAGAACGACTTATTAATTGTAACATTTGCAATATTTTGGACCTGGTGCTGTATTTAAGCGTTTTACCCTAATATTTATTACGTTGGTACGGTACCTGATCGCTCCTGCAGACTTTCAGCATGACGGGATTGCAGCCCTTGTAATAAGCGTACATCACCAAACCACATAGGATTGCAAGACTGTTGAAGAGGTCAACCCAGTACACACAGATGGCACTGCAGGCTTAAATCACATGTAAATCAGTTCCTATTGGAAAAATAATTTCAAGTTTTAAACTCCCGCTTTAAACGTGCAGAGTTCTGCATGTAACAAACGCTATGGATGACTGCACAAAGCTCGTTAGTAAACCCGCTTTAGGCGTGCAAAGTCATGAATGTAAAACAACTACAGATGACAGCCACATCAACTCACATTTTCGCGTACAGAAGAAATAGCGAACACATTGATCTGTATCGAACCTGGGGTTTTTAAACCTATTTTTGTAAAGTTTGCGTTGGTAAAATTTCTCGTCTGTTCACAAATGTATATAGGGTAACAACTCCATGTTAGTCTCGGCATCGTAGCAATACACGCGCGCGAAACGTCGAAGCGTCAGTTAGTTTACGCCAACAATGACATCGCACAACGGCAATGACTCAGCAGAAACACGGCGCAGCAAACGAAGCTTTTACAAGATTTTGAATGCAAGCAAGGTTAAACGTTGGGATTTCGTTGCGATGGGATTTGAACCCAAGACCTCAGTTTTCCAGACCTTGGCTTTCTACCACCTCAGCTACTATTTGTTGGTGGCACAAATCCGCAACAAATATATTTGTATTACAGGTCGAACCCCACCCTCTTTGCCTAACACGGGTGGTTAGTCTTAAGCCCCCCTGACTGGTTCCACCAACGTTCACCCTTTTTCCCTGATTCTCTTTTGCGCCAAACTCACCCTCCGATGTGAGCCCCCGCCACATAACGCGTAATAATGACGGTGTAGCTGCAGCGGGTTCAACCTTGATCCACCAATTGTACCCCTTCACTTTTTCGCGCTCCATAACGTTTTTACGTTGCGCAGCTATTTCCGGCTTGGTGATTGTTTTGGTGCAATTGGGTCGCTATGATTTCTTTCACCGAGCGAAATAAACTCAACACAACTCAACAGGTCTGCTAATATTTAGTTCTCTCTAAACTCTTCCTCACCTCAGGAAGTCGAATCTTTCTCCCTCCAGACGTTTGTAATCCCTCTCATCAACAAGCATCCCTGGATGAGGATTGTCATGAACCCGCGTTGCTCAGCATCCGCCCAAATCACTGCTTTCAATCCGCCCTGCAAAAAAGTCATCAAAACGTTTAGCTTAAAGCGGTGAGATTCTAATCCATGGCAAAGCTACAATTTTGTTTCTTACAAACGAAAGCAGAATTGGATCTATGTGACACAAAGCCCACGATACATGTTTCTGTGTCGCCCGAACTTAACTTGCCTGTTTTAAAAAGCGTCACAAAAAGAGGCTAAAGCGGTCAGTTTCTAATCTGCCTGCAAATGACGAGTTGTTTATATCTCTATGTGAGATATTTATATGCTGAAATTACATGTCCCGATTACACAAAATATTTTTACCCTTTGCGTCAATAATAAAATCAAACTTAGCAAAAGCACACAAAAAAGTGTCAAAGACCAAAAAGAAATTCCAACAAAGAAAACAATCAGCATCAAAGTATTTCAACTTTAATTTCTAGTCAATGACATGTTGAAGTGCTACAGGCTTTAACACACTGCAAAAAAATAATCAAACATACATATATAAAATCAAACATATATATAAAAAAAATTCTAAAAATATTACACAAACATTAAAGTTACGTGTTTGTAAGCCACGCGTAAACTGATAACCAATGTCAGTTACTGCAACACAATGATATGTTATACAAACTGTTCAAATTTCATCCAACTTGGAGAATGTTTACCAGCTTGACTAATTTTAGGGGGCTAGTGGGGTAACTGCTGGGGCTATCGGGTAAAACACATCAAATACTGCACCACAATGGCATGTTATACAAACTGTCAAAATTCTATTCTATTCTAAGAACGTTTAAAAATTTGCCCCAATTTAGGGGGCTGGTTGGGTAACTGCTGGGGCTACATGGTAAAGTACATCAAAAATCGCATCACAATGAAATGTTATACAAACTGTCAAAATTTCATCCAATTCGGAGAGCATTTAACAATTTGCCCCATTTTAGGGGGTTAGAGGGGTAACTGCTGGGGCAATAGGGTAAAACACATCAATTATTGCACCACCCCCCCCTGTTATACAAACTGTCCAAATTACATTCAATTCGGACATTGTTTAACTATTTGCCCCAGTTTAGGGGGCTAGCGGTTTCGGCGCCAAACACAAAACACCTGAAAAGTGGAAGTGCATTTCGGTGTACGTGGCAAGACGGAGGGTTGTCAGACACATTGCTGGTCGGCACCACACCGTACAATGGCAGGATTAACACAGAAAAGCTCTCGCGCAAGCGGGCAGAAAAAGAAACGTGAGACAGTGCGACATCATTCGCATCGCATTGAGTTACACTAGCGCTTTAAGCCAGTTTGGATGGAAGGTACTTTGTTATTATTTAACGGACCTAAAATGCACACATATAATCTGAACATATTCAAATATCTTATACCGAAGTCTGATGGCGTTCCGTGTAGTGTTAAAACGACCAACCAGTTGTCAGGCACACATTTAAAACGCGCGCAGAAACATCGAATATTCGTTTAGTTTGCGATTATACAAAAAACATTTAATCGACATGCTAAGCTGAGCAGAATCACTCTAAGCCCCGCAAAACTTTTAGCATTAAATTATCAATATGTCGGAAATTAGTTACATTCAAGTTCTGTATTGTTTGGCGGGGCTGGAAGCATGTGGACCGAACGTACTAAAAATCTTGAGTTGATCTCATAAGATTTTTGTGGCAAACACGAACCATTTGCGAAACCGTGAAATGGGAAAGCTCGTGAAGCGGCAAATCTGCTGCCTTATCGCGACTTGCCACGTTGCATGGAAGAACAAAAGTTGTAAGGATTTAAAATCGTTTAACTGCACTGAGGCGTGATGGGTAAAGCCACGGAACTAGCTTTGTCGGCACGAATCGGTGTTTACGCTATAAGGAAACAACCTACATTGGTACTCGGGAAAAAAAGCAAATTTCAACAGTTTTTACACAAAAACCTGGAAAAACATAGCGACAAAAATATTTAAAAAAGTCATTTAAAGTCGTTAAACCTACTATTTGGAAACTTCTACTTTAGGGTGAAAAAATAGACTTTAAAGTGTTATAACACTGACATATTACACTTTGCACTGTTACCAAGAAACACCAGCAAAGGATTTACTACAAATCACATCACAGAACTGCTAGGCTTGAAGTGTGCAAACAAATTTGAAACATAACCAGATAAAAAAAACACTGGCAAACTGAACATAAGACAAACTCATTGGTCATCTGTCTTTCACTGCTGATGTGCAACGTTAAAACGGAAATAAAAAAAGTTTTTTTGTTGAGTTATATTTTTTTAACATTAGTATAGCAAGATACAAAATAATTTTACCTCTCAAACACAACTTGAATCTGCTTGCACATGCATTTTGCGAAACAACGAAAAGCTTGTTGTCATCTGCTACTTGAACACACAAATTAAACAGATTCGAATATTACATTATTTCCACATCCAGAAAAACATCAACATTGGTTCTGCACACAGATTAACGATTGAAGATTAACAAAAAAAGAAAATTAAGTCAAAACCAACCAATGTAAGCACAACTGTTCTCATGACGTTGGAACTGCACTTTGCGCAAAATTTAAAGACGTAAATTGTGTGCGAAAATTAGCGAAATGTTTATGAACAAAACAGTAAGCTGGTCGCTAAAAGCTAAACAGCTGTTGAGAACCGACAAATCAATTGCATTGAGGTAAAAACCTATTGAAATGAAAGTAAAAAAGGAAATGTTACCAAGTTGCTTCCACAGCTTCTGAATCGAGCAGTTTAAGAGGGTGATGTTAACCTGAAGGAACATAACTTCACTNGCGCAAAATTTAAAGACGTAAATTGTGTGCAAAAATTAGCGAAATGTTTATGAACAAAACAGTGCAAATATTTAAAATGAAAAGCTGATCGCTAAAAGCTACACAGCAGTTGACAACCGACAAATCAATTGCATTGAGGTAAAAACCTATTGAAATGAAAGTAAAAAAGGAAGTGTTACCAAGTTGCTTCCACAGCTTCTGAATCGAGCAGTTTAAGAGGGTGATGTTAACCTGAAGGAACATAACTTCACTTCCCACGCAACTCGATTTTGTACCCAAGATTTTCATTATAAATCTGCCTAACACATGTGTTACAAAAATAACAGTCTCACTGCTTTATCGAATATGGTAAAACCTCAATCTTTGAAATCCTAATTACTGAACTTCAAAGCTCGCACAAACACCAACCAA
>QXVZ01032821.1:0-15334 GCA_008931825.1 Phallusia fumigata
CTGCGTGGCATTATCGAAACGCTTTGGATAGGCTGTTTCTTTGGGTTAAACGTTCAATGTTCTCGAAAATTGTGTTCGCCTAGCCTTGCAATGTTTCATCGTGAGTTCATCCGAGTTTGCGCTTATCTCGGAACTAATCGCAGCAATGAATTTGAGCATTTCCAATCAAGTCTTCAACGTATTTTTTAATGAATAAGACGGAGTTTGTAACAGAGTTGCTTTGGCATTATTTGTCGCTACTTTTTTGATCAAAAACTAGTTGGTTCGGACAGTTACTTTTTGTGGTGTTTAGTGCTTGACGATGCTTGAATGTCACTTGTAAAATAAACTAATGCCCAAAGTGCGATGCTTTTGTAAAATATCAGCAGTTTGTAAAGGCTAACTGATGTCATGCAATATAAATCCTAAACCCCATAACCAAAGTCAGCACAGTGCAAAGTCACGCCTTCTGGGAAGTGATTTGCTTCGGCGTTTTGGATTGTTGATCTGCGCTGCTTCCTAATCTGTTTTCGCGACAACCAATTACAGAAGAGTAGTTGCACGCATGAATTGATGCCATACCACCAGTTTGGTTGTTTAGCATCCGCTGCCATTGAACAAATGTTGTTACATCCAAGATGTTCAGTGCGAAGGAGCACAGTTGTTTTTCGCATCGTAAATTTATTTTAGCAAAGCGTTTTCTTTTCTAATATTTGCTTATTGCTGGTATAATGTAGTGAAAAAGCACAAAATACTGCTTCGCCTGTGACGTTTAAAGGGTAAACAAATTTCAACCAGAAGCTTCACCCTTCGTCAGAGCGCTGTATACGTGCGTAACGTCAACGCCCATGGGCACAAACCGGTTGTTTTCACCGATCCCCAAAGGCTGAAGCTTAACTAGCCATGAACAACCACAAACTTGCATCATGCTCAGCTGACCAATAAATACTGTACCATTATCACAGTTTTGATCTTAACAGCTTCGAATCTATAATTTTGTTTCATTTGGTTGGCGGGCATGCGATGTTCCATCAAATACATGGTTTGGTGGTGTCCTTTTTTTGACGTTTACTCTTATAACAGTTATTATTTCAGCTCTATATTTCTAAAGCAAAACCCGTTCTCGTTACTTTACTTTGTACGCCTCCACAGCAATCCAAAAAAAAACTTTGCAAAGTATGATTTAGAAGGGTTTCGATGATCTTATGTTTATATTTAGTTTTTAAACATCCGTCACAATCAACATGTCAGCTGCGTTGCTCCCAAGAGGTCCGGCGCTTCTGCTAGTCTTTGCGAGATACTGCCAATAACCCGGCCATGTTTGTGTTGCAGCGAGTAAACCTGACCCTGAACTTGGCGGTTTCGACAATCCTCTCCTCACCGAGCCCCGTTCGCAAGGTTAGTTTTNATTTAGAAGGGTTTCGATGATCTTATGTTTATATTTAGTTTTTAAACATCCGTCACAATCAACATGTCAGCTGCGTTGCTCCCAAGAGGTCCGGCGCTTCTGCTAGTCTTTGCGAGATACTGCCAATAACCCGGCCATGTTTGTGTTGCAGCGAGTAAACCTGACCCTGAACTTGGCGGTTTCGACAATCCTCTCCTCACCGAGCCCCGTTCGCAAGGTTAGTTTTTCTCCCAAAGCGACACCGTATGAAATCGCAATAACTTTTGAAACTAGAAGGTACACAGCGTCTGTTAGCAGTTTATATCATGATCCAGTTTGGCATTGTTGTTAAATTTGTTAAAATGTTAAATTTGGCAATCTCAAGAAGTCCTAAGACTATAGGTTATAATATGGTGGTATGTCACATTTCTCTGCAAACGTGTACTGGCCTTACAGCCACGAACTGTTACATTTGTTTTTATAGCATAATTTCCCTGTTTCCAAACTTAGCGCCCTAAATGTAAACCACTTATATATATTTTTTCCGACTTATATTTTTCTTCTCCAGTGCTATGTAGTATGCTTTAATTACGATCGTGCGCAGCCCTCTCCCAAATCCCAGCGATCAGCTTTGACATTTTCTCTACTCTTTGTTCAGGTTACGGGGCGGTACCCCAGCCTGAACCCGATAAAGACACCCACACTTTGAAACAAGTGGTCGCGGATGGCGGCACACAACATCCCTCAGTGGTAAGTTTCATTGTTGGTTTGCAAAGTGCTCGCTGCTTTCTTTGTTCGCTGTTGTTGGTGCAGGCATTTTTCGGTTCGGTTTGCAAGGTGGAAAATTTTACACGCAGTAATGTATAGTAGCAAAAATTCGTCGCTTACCCAACGATTAAAGTTTACGGTACAATGACCTGATAGTTATGTAACCTCGAAAAGTGAGAGATATCTACATACTTATGTGTTTAGTCCTGGAGATTTTTTTTATTATTAGCATAAGGAAACGCATGCACCAAGTCTGTTTAATTGTTCTGTAGAATGGAAAGACCCATGTGCCGGAAATCGTTGAAACGGAACATCCGCAAGATGGCAGTGATGAGGTTGGTCTCTCAAAGAAACACGCATATGTCACGAGGACGCCTACAAGCACACCTTAATCAAATCCACCAACGATTATGTAACTTAGAAACACTCCCGGAAAACATACCACGAAAATAGTTAACCGTCATTTAAAGCAGTGTCAACATCACGTAATTGCTTACTGTGGAAAGCAGACAATCTGTTTTCAAATCACTTGTCGAGGTTGATAGTTCTCTCAACAATACCAGTTTTCCGATGTGGCTTTTATTGCGGTTAAATGTAAATGTCTGATGCTGTGTACCAGCCGTCAAATATGAACTTTGAGGTTTTGTCAGATATTCACAGTTTTACTCGACCGGAAAGACCCGCCCACTAACGGCTTCAACATCATGCCAGATCAAGATGGTGACGTCATCATCTCTGACGTGCGCGAATCCGGCCCAGCTGGAAACAAACTGCAACGAGGTAATTATTGTATTTTGATTGGCTTTCAATTGACAAACATTTAGATTTGGACTTAAATGATCGCGTTTAATCCCACAGGTGACATAATCGATAGCGTAACTGTGTTCTTTGACTCCATGAAATATGAAGACGCGCTCAGCATTTTGAGCAACGCCGCGCCGTACAAAGTGGCCGTAACCGTTTCCAGAAAGGTTTGTACATGTTTTGTTCCTAAGCTTGATAGGATTTCTTAAGTTTATTTTTACATGCTTTTTGTTGTTCAGCCGAAAGACGTGAATAACGAGCCTGATCCAAACGCAAGGGACGGAACCACTAACGAGCAGTTGGGACAAGACCGTGATACAGAGAAAGTGTACATAGATAAACTGAAGAATGAAGACGGGCAAGGTTCCATAGCGTCATCACTTTCCGAAGATGCGGTGACCGATTTGAATCTACAGAAAGAGGAACAAGCGACAGAGTTGGAGCCGTCGAAACCAAAGGACACTTCCTCTGACGCTGGAAGCTACTTGGAAGGTATTGCCACCCCCAGTCAAGAAATGGACAGTGGAAAACAACCAGAGGAAGACAGGCGAGTAGTTGAAGAGGACAACGTGCAAGAAGAAGTTGTGGAAGAAGTCACAGCCCTGCAATCGCCAAATGAATCCATGTACCCTGATCTCGACACCCCAGTGGCAACTCCAGCTAAGAAACGTGAAGAAATTGTATTCACCTCCGGATGGAGAAAAGTTGTCAAACTTCTGGATCTCTTCAAAACCGGGCTGGTTACGGAGGACACTATGAAGAAACTTGAGTATGGCGAGGTCGAGGAGACGGAAGTAGCTCGGGAACTCCGTCAGTACCTTACAGGCGAGGAACCGATTGCTGGACTTTTGCTTAAAAACGGCGATGTGATGTCACTTTATGATGCTTGTAAAAAAGGTATTATCCGGCGGGGAACCGCCGTCAGTCTCCTAGAAGCGCAGGCAGCTACTGGAAGTATCATTAACCCGCAAACTGGAGGCAAGATGACCGTATCCGAGGCAACCCAAGAAAACTTGATCGACCGTCAATTCGAAGCGCTTTTAATTCGCGCTGAAAAGGCCGTCCTGGGTTACAAGACCAAGCTGAGTGATGAACCGTTGTCACTTTTTGAAGCTATGCAACGCAATCTTGTTGTGGAAAGTCATGGAATCCGACTCTTGGAAGCACAAATTGCAACTGGTGGGATTATCGATCCCCATGCCAATCATCGACTACCGGTAGATGTCGCATTTGAGCGCGGCCTGTTCGACCGACGGCTGCATGGCGTTCTTGAGGACCCTTCAGATGACACGAAGGGATTTTTCGATCCTAACACAAACGAGAACTTGACTTACCTGGAACTTATGAAGCGCTGTACCATCGACGAGGACACCGGTTTGAGGCTTCTGCCATTCCAACAGGAAGAAAAAGCGATTTAATTTTAATGTCGTAGTATTTTTGGCAGTTTTTGTGTACAGTTTTAACTATGTTCCTAAGTTATACGTTTTAACACCCGAAAAGCATCGTCAGTTTTACTCATAATGTCGTATATTTCTTTGCCGTGCTCTTTTTGTGCTGTATTTATTACTTTTATTGTTATAACAGTATCCTGCAAACATGCACCGTAACCGTCCTACGAACGTGAGAATTACACAAAGCTTGAGATATATTTGGTGATTCGATGGCCGTAGGCAATTCGGCAATGACTTGCTGGAAAAATCCGAGAACATCCATGTTTTTTAAGTTGTATGTGGAAATAGAGGCCCGGTCGGTTATCAGCTTAACCATCAGCACAATTTTAGGAACTGCTGCGAACATGGATGGTTGTTATCAGTTTAAAATTACACCCCCCGGCAAGTCTGCCACTTAGCATCTTTCGATTTAGCGTTGACACATATAAGCACTGGCCTTGGGCTGGGAGAACTGATATTTTCCCGAACACTTGCGGTGTTAAAGTTTGAATTGCTCAAGCGACAGTGTAAAAAATCAAAATGCCGGTGAAAATTACAAACGCCCAGAAATGCCAGATCAAGATGGCCGAGGCAGTGGAAGGATGTTCGTTTTTTTCTGTAATCGAGTTAACAAACGCCGATTTAAAGACATTTCGATTCGGAATTTAGTAAATGCAATCATTTTTAAAATATTTTTGTAAAAATGTGGAGTTTGTAGTCGTTTTGTTTAAGACATAGAAATCGTAAAATTTAATTGTCACTTTTTTGCAGCGCGAAAACGTCACAGCAGCTGGATTTAAAGTTGAAAAGTGTAAACAAACATAGTTTACGAAGAGTCATAGATGTTGTGTAGAAAATGTTTGAAATTAATGACGTTTCTATTGATCATAATTCTGTTGTATTTATTTAAATGCGCGGTTGCAGTTAAGTATTGATCTGATCTCCTAATGCGATTTTTATCTCATTTTACACAGCTTCTGCCAGTGGTAACCAGCAAGAAGAGTGAAGAGGGTCTTACAATGGAGTCCGTGTTTTGTTTTGATATTGCAGTTGACAGTTTAACACTAAAAAAGAGGGTAAAGTGTGAAACACCATACTTAGCAATTGCATTCCTGGATTTTCCAACCATTCTAATTCATTTAAATGAAAAAGCACAAAGACAAGGCAATTTCTATCAGTTTCAAAAGGGCAAGTCTTGTCTTTTTAAAATGAGTCCCACTCAACTGTATCAGCAGCTTACTTCAACCGAGATTTATCTCATTGTGTTGGACAAATCCTCAGAAAAGAAGTGTATTGGCTCAACTGCATTCTCCTTAAAACAACCAATCAAAGAAGTTATTGGTGACCTACAGACAAATGGAATCCATCAAACTTCTTGTCATGGTGCAACAGGTTCAGTAACCCTCACAAATTTTATGCATGCCACTGTTGGATATGTTGACATCACATACAAATTGACCAGTCTTGGACATTCCATATTGCCCCATCTCTCTACTATGGCAGTTTCGGAAAAGCAGCCACCCTTAGTTCTGATTGAAAACCACCAACAACCTGAAACAATGCCAGTAGACAATGTTGTCTGCCCTCCACCATTGTTTTATGTTGCAAGTGATGATGCTGCAAATCCTGACAAGGAAAATAGTGTTAGAAATAAAAAGTCCCACTTGCAAACGGCTGCAAAAGCAAGTGAGAAAAGAGAAGACCAAGAAGGCCATCAACCTCAACAAAAGGAGAGCAGAAAGTTTTTGTCTGTTAACACCGCAGCTGACCAGAAGTGTGAGGCAACACAAACTGATACTAATACGCTTCAACAGTATCCTGTTCTGGAGGCACTAGTAAAGGAAGTTTTACAACTTGGTTTCGACCGTCCCGCCTCTGCTCCTGTTGTTTACCCTCCACCTAAAGAAGTTACCAAATCACAAGTTAAGGAGACCACACATAAAAGACCGCAGTCCACAGGACAGATTAAAACAAAGTCAAGGGTTTTAAATCAGAGAAGAAAACAACAGACGGGTGTGCCAAAAAATGGCAATCATCAAACCCTACAGTATCCTCTGCAATATGGTCTGACAAAATCTTTACGTCTGAGGATGGAGATGAGTCAAAAACAAGAAAAACCAGTGAAATTAGCTAAAGTGCAACCAAAGCAAAAAGTCAAGAAGAAGCCTTCTCCCAAAAAGGGAAGAATAAAAAAACAGACAACATTTACTGAGGACTTGCACCATGTGGAACCAAAAACATCAATAGAAATGTTCTCACCAGACAAATCAATTTCAGAAGAATTTGCAAGCGAACATTTGTCGGTGGATGACCTTAAACAAACTAGCACCGACGATGTTATCACAGTACGTGATCCAAGTTCACCAAGAGCTCTCAGCAGGCAAAGTATTGAAATTAGATTACCGACAGCTACATCGTCTTACAATGATGATGATCACATACGGGAAAGCAGTGAAAAATACAAGTATTCAGATGACTTTGATGATGATCAGGTTTCTTATGACCGGTCCACATCTGCGCTCACCAACCTGGAGTCATCACCCCAAAATACTGGAGTTGACTTATCCACAGACTTTGTCACACACGATTCACCACAGCGCTTGTCTTTGGACATTTCACCACAACCTACAACCTCTGATGTATCAGTGAGTCCGACATTTGGTGCCACTTACCTAAAAACAGGACTGTCGAACGAATTTGAGGAAGAATCAGTTGAAGTATCACCAAAAAGCAGTGGGAACATGGATAGTCCTGGCTCATGGAAATACTCCCTACCAAGGCATGAGCTTACAGACGAAGGAGAGTCCAAGCAAACAGATACATCCTCTTCTGTTGCCACTGCAATGATGACATCCATCTTGCCAGTCCCTAAGCCATCTGATTCCCCTGTGATCCGATCCCTTGCCTCTGAGCCTCCCTCAAGGTCTCGAAATCCACACCCTCCTAGCATGTCACATTCATCTTCCTATGAAAGAATTAGAAGAAAGTTTAAGCGCAGTTCAGAGAGCTCGTTTCACATTTCCGATGTCAGTGACATAAGAACATCAGACCTTGCAGACATCAAAACATCAGATATTAGTGAAATAAGAAGTTCTGATGAGCTTTCAACAAGACTGGCAACTCAAAGATACATTGCAAATCCATCTAAATTGGAGTGATTTAATGTTTTTATCCCAATTACCAACAAATTCAGTGAATGTTAGATAATTTCCATACACATGCTAATTGCTTTCTTATCACATTATATGTAGTAGGTGCTGTGCTTTTCACTTGTTGATGAAACTTTCCACATGTACACTTTTTGCATCCTTTTTTTTAGAAGACGATGGTTTTATGTAGAATGCATATGTGTCACTGTGATGAAATTGGTGCCAATACTTTGTCTTTATATCTTTGTAGGAGTAGGGTATTAGAAACTTATGCAGCAAACTGAAGCATGCTGCGCATAGTCTTTTGTATCCTGCTGCTTGCCGGCCTGGCAATATCCCATCCACAATGCTTGAACTACAACCCGCCATTCACGTATGTAGACTGTCAAATTTAGGCCCCTAATCTTGCTAAGGTTTTTCTTGCTGAATACAGGTTTGGAGCATTTTATGTGAGTTGGTTAAACCGTAAAATCTTGGTGTGTTTTTCATTGCAGTCCTAGTGGTGATTTCCAACTGTGCTGGGATTACAAAGACTTCGGATGCTGTGGAAGCGACAGCGAAATTAATGCGAAGTACAACCAGCAGATGGAAACCATATCTACCAGGAACAAACAGTTGTGTGGTCCCTTTATAAGAGACATACTATGCCAGGTATCTTCAAGACTCCCTCAATGTATTTTCCACTCACTTAAATACCACCTTTGTGCTTCAGGTGTGTTCACCGTTTGCAGCCCATCTTTACAACGCGGAAACAAGCAACAACCCGAACGCGTTTCCGTCACTTTGTCCAGTATACCTCATTAGATTCCTCTCCTTTTGCAGCGAGTCGATACTTAACCTTTCAGTGCCACTGCCGTTACCCTCGCCCGATCAGGAGTTTTGCTTTCCGTCCATTTTAAACAAGACGAACACCCAAAACCTGGGGACTGTTAAAATCTCTGAAGAAGGTAATGTAGTGTGGAGACCGTTAAAAGTTTTCCATGTCCCAACATTAGTTAGTGTGCAAAGTGGATTAAGCGTGCTCAAATACGCCGAAGTTTGCCTTTTCGGTCAGCACACGTTTTGCTATTTTAAGGCAAAAGCATCAGCTTCCGCTGCAACGTAAAGTTGGAATTAGGCAGCGCATTTACCCTATGTATTTGTACACAGGCAACTGCATGCAGCTTTGTGTGAAAGAAGTGACAAACGACATTTACACGCCCACAGCGGCCGTACATGCCAACGACGGCACACACAGGTTGGTGGTCTTAATTACCGGGCGATACTACACGAGTCTGCCAATTAACACAGGTTCTTCCCAAAACATAAATATTCCTCAAAATGGACAGCTTCGGCACCGCTGTAAATGAGTCATTTGTTTCTAATTACCAGGTACGGGTGCGGGGGTTTATGTCGGCTCTTGGGATAGAAAATAATTAGCATGTGGCTACGTGACAACCATCATCTATTCCTGCTCTTAGCATGCTTTCAAATCGAACTTTGTGGGGTGGCGTGTGGTCTTGTCTCCTCGCGTTCACACTCATGTTGGTACACAACGCAATCACGTTTATATCGTGTGGAATTTATGAGATGTGTACAGTGAATGCATTGGCGTGTCGCTCGCCATGTATTCTGACCATGTGCTTTCCCCAATGTATGTTTTAGGTTAGTCACTACATGTGTTCGGAAACCAGCATAGTTTTCTCATTCAATGGCATAGCACAACGTAGTTTAAATTATGTGAGAACACGATAGTTCAGCTGTAGTTTTTTTCACAATTACCATTCATTACATGGCCGACGCCGCTACATGCGGTTCAATTAAACCCAAGTGGCTGTGATGTAATTTACATTTTCAATTTCCGCATGCACTTGAGCAATTATGAAAGCATCTGCATTGTCTCCAGGTTATTCGTCGCCGAACAACGTGGGGTGATTTGGGTTTTTTTGCCGGATTTCACCCGGCTCGAACCAGCTTTTCTCGACATTCAAAACGTGATCTACTCCAGTAAAAGGTATTTAGAAAACAGAATTTCGAACGTCTTGTGTCACTTGATTCAATCGATGGATTGTTGAATGTTATACGTCATCTACTTCTAATCGTTACCGTAGAAAAATAGTCATTTGTTTTTCGCGCACGTTCATCTCCTAAGTCTGTTGTTTTTTCAAGGGTCAAGGTATGAATGTTTGTTGTTTTGTTGAGGCGGATTCTGATGACTTTGGGACCTTTTCCAACTCTTGCCTAAATTTAGAAGCAGCTTTGAGCGTTTATTCTCGTTTTGTTTAAGCAAAAATTCTAAGCAGCAAGGCCTGGGAATCTCTGTTCATCAAGCAACACCAAAAAAATACAAAAATGAAGAAAAACTTTGATGTCTTTCCTCGGAGAGAAACAAACAAAAATCATTTCGACTTAAGTACTCCTAGTCCTGGTTTTAGGCATTCTTTTGTTCCAGGTGTATTTTACGCTGTAGCATTTTGTAACGTTATCCATGCATAAGCAAACCACAGTGCACGGGTCGATTGGCGTTGACCTTTCCTCGGACTGTTGTGTAAGTAACACGATTTGCCCTTTAACTTTAGGGCATACGATGAGCGAGGATTGCTCGATCTTGTGTTTCACCCCAACTACAGATTCAACGACCGCTTTTACGTTCTTTATTCAGCAAAATTCAAAGGCAAACATGTGTCACGCGTTAGTGAGTTCAAGGTAAGTGTCAATAACATTTAGTGGGTCAGGAAAATAGATATAGTGTAGAAGAAACTCACGTGGCTTCACTCTGTTGACACAAAACCGCCATGTGGAACTCTCGATCTAAGGCGTGCTTCTAGTTTCTTCGTAAACTGTAAAACTTAGATCAGGCCGAAATTTGTGCACTTCCGTGCTCTGTGCAGGTAAGCAGGGATATGAACAAAGCGTTGAGATCAACCGAGCGTGTAGTGATCAACATCGAACAGCCCGCCACCAACCACAACGGTGGAAAGCTGCTTTTCAAAGACGGCCTTCTGTACATTTTCACGGGTGATGGCGGAAGGGCAGGAGATCCTTTTGGATACGCCCAGAATATGTGAGAGCTTTGGTCAGTGTAACTAACTGCTAAAAATTGCCACATGCGAATACAAAGTTGTAGTCAACTACAATGTAAAGCAGATCCAATATCCCAGACCACATTTTACGCGACATTGGCTGTTAATGACCTTTGAGGTTTTTCAACCGCCCTTTTAAGTTCAAAAAGGGCTGAATGCAAATCTTCTTCATCTAATAGGCCTTATTTTTAATCCGAAATAACAACAACAACAAATTCTGAAACCAAGCTATTTAAATTCCTATGATAGGAATTCGTTGCTTGGTAAGGCACTCCGCGTGGATGTGGACAACCGCCCAGCTGACCAGGCGTACGGAATTCCAACTGATAATCCGTTCTTGTTTACTCCCGGTACAAAGCCGGAGATATTCGCTTACGGATTGCGCAACCCCTGGCGATGTTCGATGGACAGAGGCGACNGGTAAGGCACTCCGCGTGGATGTGGACAACCGCCCAGCTGACCAGGCGTACGGAATTCCAACTGATAATCCGTTCTTGTTTACTCCCGGTACAAAGCCGGAGATATTCGCTTACGGATTGCGCAACCCCTGGCGATGTTCGATGGACAGAGGCGACCGCATAACGGGTACGTAAAAGACACACTTAAAAGAAACTTTGTTTCAATTTTTTCACCACTTTGACAGGGTGTTGTAAGGTTTACGGCATTGTCAAGTTGCGTTCTTGGGCTGATCTCTTGAGTGTTTTATTCAGGCCAAGGAGCTGGACGCATCTTTTGTGGCGACGTGGGCCAGGACAAGTACGAAGAAATTGACATCATAAAGAGCGGGAAAAACTATGGGTGGAACGATTTCGAAGGAAACGCTTGCTTTGGTTCAAGACCCTGTTCCGCCATCAGTGAGTAAATGTGTGAACAAGTAAACTGTGGAACTTCGGTGACGCATAACATTAACTTCTGAACAGGTAGAGACAGGGCACTGCTTTCACATTTTTCTATTTCAACCTAAAAAACAATCTAAAACCAGTGTTTACATCGTGAACACGTTTCAATCCCGTCTTCAACATCTTTTTCGGCAAAGTTTTTTTGCAGCGTGACCTTTACATCCTATCGGTTCCAATTGGTTATTTTGTATCGCAGGAAACCACGAAGCTCCGATAGCTGTGTACGGTCACGGCGAGGGGAAATCCATCACTGGAGGTTACGTTTACCGCGGGTGTGACTCACCAAACCTCAACGGTCTATATATCTTCGCTGATTGGTGGAACGGGTATGTAAAACGCTGCAAACAAGTTGGCCCTGTTTTTACGTGGAAACTTTCCATTCCCATTTGGTTACATGTTGAAACGCCACTTGATACATGCTTTACATACATAGACAAGACTTTGTGGCAAACAGACACAAGTACTTGTCGTATACCTTTAATTTAAAGTTATTCCCTTGGGAGTATGCTCGTCTTGTAGTAACACCTTGTAGTCAAAAACAACATGCACACGAAAGGCATTTAAAATGGTTTTCCGTGCGACAACAAATAACATGAACGTTTGGCAAGCTACCGCTAATGGATGCAGTAGCGTCATAAACCCATAGCAAATATAATTCTCAAAGAATCATTAAACAACGTAAAGACTTCTTGCATTATTATGTGAGCATTTTTCGCGTAGGAAACTTTTTTACCTGAAAGAAGATAANTCAGGCGTTTTCACAAATCAAGCATGCTTGTTGTGCACAATATCATTAACCCCTTGGCATGTTGACTTGCATGGTGCTTCATTGCGTTTTGTAGATTTGGAGCTCAATTCACTCCACGAGGGCTTTACCCGATTCGTTTGCAGATGTAGTTTGTTGCATGGCTTTTTGTTTGTTGCAGCTTGATCATTACTTGGCAGCAACCTTGCTCGCTACTCTGCAGAACTCTTGTTTTTCTCCGACTTACCTGCATTCTGCCACTACAGAAACATCACTTTCCTATCGACTTGCTGGCGCCATCCAGAGGAACAGCGGTCGTGTGGAGATTCGCCGGGGTAACGGGCCATGGGGAACCATATGCGACGATCTGTGGGGACGCAAAGAAGCTACGGTGGTGTGCAGAGCTTTGGGATTTCGAATAGCTGTGTCTGCAAAAGGTCGAGCCGCTTATGGTAGAGGCCATGGCCCCATACATTTGGATAACTTGAGGTGTACTGGAAAGGAGCGGAGCCTGCTTGAATGTCCGAACCGCGGTTGGGGCAAACATGATTGCTCTCATTCAGAGGACGCTTCCGTTGTTTGCTTTTAGTTTTCCTGCTGATTTTTTACAATCATCATGCAGTACTTGTTTTAAGCCATATTTTAATTTTGCTGTTGCACTACTTTTGTCATGCAATTGAACAGACTTTTATTGCGTCCATTCATGTTCTTGCCTTTTAGTATTCTTCTATCTTTCTTTAAAAATCACTTTTTGTACTACTGCGTTTTCACAGATGCACTAGCAAACATTCATTAACAATCACGGTAATGTTGCCATGACAATTCTGTAATAGAATATTCTGTTTATCAATATGAATACAAGAAAAATGCAAATGCTTCTTGTCATTTACATACAAAGTGTTTTACCCCAAGCAGATCAGGCACTTCATGTACCATTTCTTGCAATTTACGCAATAGCCCTAAATCTAAAAGACAAAAACTGTGTCAAGTGATGTGCTTTAGAACTCCTTGTCGTATCAAATGTTCACACTGTGAACGTGGAAGGTAATGGAGTGAATTTTTCTTCAACAAAACTTTGGAACCATCATTTAATTCCAACTCCCCCCTGTCCTCCACACAGCGGACCTCAATATACACATTTTGAGGTGGTTGAAGATCCTAAGTCAGAGTAAAAACAAACAAGTTCAGCAACAATAGTTAGTGTATGGTTCATGCTTCGCTGTTGTGCCAGGGCATAAACAAGGTGATTTGTTTACAAAGAAAACCCTTGTTAGCACATAAACCTTCAGACAACAGTTACAATACACACTGTAACTGTACACTGCATTAAATTTAACAGCAGGACATAAAATTTAACCCATTACAGATTTTTGAAAATTTTTTTTGAAACTTTCTGAAAACAGTAGAGTAAGATTTTAAATCAAGAAATCACAAAAAAATTTCTTGAACCTGTGTCAAATCCAATCCACCAGGACCAAGTGATCTCATATAGTTTGCAAGAGAACGGTTGTATCTTGTAAACCATTGAACCTACATGCAATTGATTACAAAAGCTGGCATAACATTCATAACAGATCATGGTATTACCTCTTTTTCTGACATGTTATTTTTGATGTCAGGAGGAAGCACACTACCAAATTCCCACCTCAAGGACCTTATCTTCGCTAGTCTGTTATATCTAGGTGAAAATATTGCAAAATGGAAATACAACAAAGTGCAAAAACCTTTAATTAGTCTATCTCAATTTACAAAGAACATTACTTACAAGTATGCAAGAAGGCATCGCTTATTTCTTTGCAGACTATCATGCCGAATTTGTACAGCAGTTAAGGATGTTTGGTCGGAAGTATCCTGCACTAGCTGTGCACTAAAAATGCAACAGTTATTGTACATGTAAATGTAAACAAAAATATTGTAAACATAGTATATTCAGTTTAATTTTTTTAGGTGATGTGCAAGTTTCACTGAGACAATTGCCACATGTATTTGACACAAACATTCTACTTACACATCATTTTGATTTGCTTCATAAAGCACTTGCATTTCTTCCAGTACTTGTCGGACACCATCTTCCTAAAATGCACAACATCAGTTCTACTTCCTGTTCAGTGTACAACTGTGGCACATGTCAGCACATAAGTTATTGATAAAACCACAAAGACTTAAACGATAGCTTTGCTGAGAACAGAATTGCTCATAAACATCTAAACTTGCAGAGAAATACCCATTTTATTGTGGGTTCTATTGTTTATTATTTCACTGAAGATTATCAGTTTTTTCAAAATTTTTGAGAAACAATGGTTCTATGACATTCTAGTTTATTCTGTTCTCAGTAAAAGTGCAAAAATCCTATAACCTTACGTACTAAACAAAGGCACTGGTTACCAGATGTTTATATAGGCTGATGTTGTGGGCTTAAACTAAGTGCAGTTTAGATTTTGGAAGACCTCTTACAGCAGGCTTAACACAACACATACACCTCTTTCAGGTTTGGAATATCATATACTTATACCAAACCTACATGAATTAAGTTAAACTGAAACACCACCATTAAGTTAAATGTTAGGGGAATACTTTTAGACATTCATTTCTTACATTATACGGCCCCAGATTTCCATCCTTGTTTCTATTAAATTCTCTAATTAGTTCCAGTGCCTTTTCACCAAACATGTTTGTTAGGGCTAGCAGATAGATATGAGGTGAAAGGTAACAAAACGGTAAAACGTTGTCATCTATCTGTTGTGCTTGTGAGTTGTGATTTTGCAAAAACAAAAGCAAAAAGCCCGCGAAAATTGGGTAAATCCGGACCAGTACCTTTTTGTGTTTAAATTGACACAAAATGCAATTTTTGTAATTACTAAACGACCAAAGAGTCAAACCTGCAAATCCTACCCACCCTGTGATGTGTTTTTTCTTCAGCTTTAATGAATAAGGTTATATCATAGAATATATATTCACAGTGGTGAGCTTCCTGCCGTTTTGAAGGTTAGGATTTGCGATGCAAGCAATATTTGTTTTGATCTTTGACCCTACACAATGGTTCCCAACCAGAGGAATTTTGAAGAGTCAAGGCACTGAAGGCAGTGGTTCCCAACCTTTTTTGACGCATTC
>QXVZ01032830.1:0-14578 GCA_008931825.1 Phallusia fumigata
AAAAAACATGGCAAAACTGAGGTAATTCCGCAAAAATTTAGCGGTATTTTCGGCAGGTAAATCTCGCCGCGGTGACTGCACGTTTAAGGCCTTCCCACACAGAGACCATGTATTCCCACATAAGGACATGTGCTACGGGCTTTACCGTCGCATGACGTTAGTTACCACGTTAAGCCTGTTACTGTTCATCGGCTAACGTGTGCTGGAGGCAGCGCACGGTCACGGCGAAAGGTCGTCGGATTATTTTTGTTCATTGCTGAAATATTCACAGCATCGGATTTAGACTGTACGAGCATGATACTGCCATGAAAATCTACTTTTGGAAACCGCGCAATTATAGGGTGTGAATTATTGATGGTATAGCATGAACAAGTGACAGTAACATAGAGTCTGTAGGAGCTAATTCCGGATTCACGCCACCACTTGTGCGGACAAGGAAAGACCACAAATATTGAAACGTGGGTGAAATCTGTGTAAGTTGAAACGCGACATGTGTGTTACAGCTTTGTCAAAACATTTCGACGTTTGTGAGTTTCGCCGTCATCTGAATACAGTGTAGCGGGTACTGCAAAAACTCCAACCATGGNTGTAAGTTGAAACGCGACATGTGTGTTACAGCTTTGTCAAAACATTTCGACGTTTGTGAGTTTCGCCGTCATCTGAATACAGTGTAGCGGGTACTGCAAAAACTCCAACCATGGACATCGACCATTCCGTAGCCATTGGTCAACACCAGCGTAGTCGCACACGAAAACGTTCCGCGCTTCGAGTGCTTTAGACAGCAAGACGCCGGAGATGAAAGCCAGTTTACTGTGGCTGTTAACATTAAGCTCGTGTTTAGCGCTGCGGTGATTTGTTGCGCCTCGCGCCACTGGGGACCTTCGACCTGGGTTCACCTCATTGCACAGTCGCCACCAAGATTGGAGCGGCTGATAAGTTTTAATTTTATGTTGTGGGATTTCGCTGTCCGTCTCACTCTGATGAAAAACGCGCTTCTCGCCTTTGATCTCAAAAGTGCGCATTTGCGGGATTTAAGCATGTCAATTTGTGCGGCAAAACAGCGCGTAATGCGTTTCCTCGTTCATTTGTAACCCACTAAATGCCATAATGGGGACACCGATGTTTGTTTATTTACACTATGGCTTCGCCCCACCCCTCCAGGCCCTCCACCAAAGGCCCCATAGGATCAAACTCAAGCCCATTCATCAACATCAGCGTTCCACAGGTTTCAGGTAACTCAGGCAAAGCTACACAGATAAGAGAACGCTAATCCTTAAGGAGGCACGCGAAGGTGCAGTGTTGGCCTTGTCCTGAGAGCTTCAGGTTTTGTGTGCGATCGACCGCTCGGGCTTCCGGCTCTGCCTGTTGCTTCCACAAATAAACCGTGCGTTCCTGACGCGCCGCGCATACCTCAAGCCTTGTGTGCTGACCGAAATGTCCGACTTACGGGCGACAATCACTCGGACTACCTAGATTGTAAGAGGCCATGTTATTGCATTTTTTTCTGGAGCGTGGTCGAATATTTGAATCAATTGGAAAATCTGTTGTTGATTTTAATTTTTTTCTGCAAAGTATGATGCAAAATTGGCGTCTTGTTGGCATGTCTTGCGCGGTATCGCATAGAAAAGAGGCAGTCTCGATCAGGCAGTCTGATCTAGGCGAAAAATTACCGTGTAATTAAGAAGCATCACTGAGCTCTCACTGGACCAGCGCAACTGATTCGGTTCCTGCACTGTCGGAACGCCAAAGCAGCGCATCGATCATGGTTAAAACGCTGCCAGTCGAATTTTGGCTGCGTTGGAGGGCGATTATTTATGGCTGTGTTGACGATTGCGCTGACATTGTGTGAGTTCGCAGGAGTTTACAGCAGCGTTTTGCGTCAGTTCGCAAAATTCCGGCTAACCGCCTTGCAGTCTCGGATTTCGCTGAGCGGCGAAGTTCGTTGAGTTTCGAAAGCATTCGTCCCGCGTTCCGCCCAACCCTTTTTCGGCATTTGAATAATCGCAGGTAAAGCCAATATATGTGTGTGAACAAAACCCTGAACTCGGGGTGAACCGACGTCAATGCCTCATAGCCTTCTGTGCTATAAGTTCGTTCGGATTTTGGGCGGCTGGTGTACTGACGTTTCACAAGCCACGGATATCCATCAGAGTGAGTTTCCGCCCCTGTGCATTTTTTACCTCAAGTTCTTTACGTTAAGAGACGTTCTCTTCTGAAGCTTGTGCTTCCACCAAATGAAACACCTTTGTTGATCGTGTCTCAACATCTGTACATCACCAGTTTTTTTTCCTTCGCAAATTACCCATATCGGGAGGATTTGCTCATGACAGCGGGCTTACACAACTCGGGCATTGTCCCACCGTGACAAATGCCATTCGAAACATCTGTTTCGAATCAATCCTTCCGGGCCAGTTCTTGCCCAAAACAGGATACGCAAACGAACCTAAAAGGCACATGTTTGTGGTTCAAAGACGCTCACTGACGCACCAACGACGCAACTGTCAAAGTAGTCTATTCAGCAGTCAGATGCGTGGTATTATAACTATTATCGTATGTCAATGTAAGGAATATTTTCCTTATTTATTCATCTTTTCACGCGGTACGTGCACAGCATGGACTTCCCAGGATTTTACCTGACGCAGCTATACGCTTCCTGTGGCATTTTCCACGTTGTTGAACACCTTGAAGTGCTTAGCATGCATTTGACCCGCAACAAGTCGATGCCACCGCTAAGACCACGAACGTGATTTGATTCCGGGCTCCCACAAGTGGTGGATGGCCGCCATTGCCACAGTGTATCTTTACCACACGGCTAAATGTGAAACAGTTCGTGGGAAAGTGTACGCTAAGGCATATGATACTCTGCGACGGCAAACAAGTTGTTGCTGCCGAAGGCAATGCGTGGTGGTGTGAAAAGAACTAAGGACTTTGCCAATGCAATATCCGTCTGTGCAAGAAATCAATATCCTGCATTGCAAGGCGCAAAACATCAATCAACGCATTATCATCCGCGTTATTGCTGATCTGGGCGCACGGAACGAGCCTCTTTGGGGGTTACCAAGATAGAGTGTCGGAAATGCCACCCGGATTCGATCGCAAGCGATTCTGTTTGAACAGCAGCACCATGTGTCACACGTATGTCTACACTGTCATGGCGCGAGTTGTCAAAATGAAACACCAGCGGTTGGCACATGATAAGCATTGCACGCCTGGAGAGCGCGTCTTTTGANCATGTGTCACACGTATGTCTACACTGTCATGGCGCGAGTTGTCAAAATGAAACACCAGCGGTTGGCACATGATAAGCATTGCACGCCTGGAGAGCGCGTCTTTTGATAAACCTTGTGAAACTGTGGCAAAGTTAAAAAAACATGTCAAGATAAACTATACAATAGTATCAAGAATTTAAAATCATTTCTAACAAGCAGCAAAATAACAACCAGTCTATTTAAAAACATGCTTTGAGCGTGGAAAGTTGTGTATAACATAGCATCGCGGAAATTTCCTGGTCTTGCCGACACTGCAACGCAACATTCTCAAATTGTCCGATATTATTCATTTTCTGTAGCAGCCCACCGTCTCAACTTGGCCATGTTTACGCGATCGCGGCTTTGCTCGGCGCGTGCGCGTTTGTTTATTATTCGCGGAAGTAGATTTTCGTCAAGGCCGCTAGCGCCCAGAGCTGTAAATGTCAGATTAAGGCGGTGGACGATGGGATCACGGCTGTTGCTGGTTTCGTTCCCATTAAGACCACGTCCGAACGCAATTTGTCTTTGTAACGTCCAGATGATAGTATCTTGTGATTTGAGAAACAGTTGCATGTGTTTTGTAATAAAAAGAAATATGGTTTGCCTTGCTGGACAACACTGTGAATGTTTGTACATAGCGAGGTTGCTACGTTGTGCGCCATTTTCCACATTTTAACTCCTATTCCCAATTGCTGTTTTGACAAACTATTTATGCGTATACTGTTACAATCCGTAAAAACATGAGTACTGCGCCTGTTTTGCAAGATTACGCAACGCCGCTTTTGAAGACACAAAAAGGGGGCTATTTTTAGCTGCCCTCGTCAGAAAAAAACGACAACGACAGGTTTTGTCCCGGCGTAAATGCACCGCAAACAAGCCATTCGGGCCTTGCCTTCTGCTGCACAAAGAGCGGCTATAAATATTTAAAAAAAACATTATTGCTAATTAAATTTCAATGCAGCCAAAATAACTGCTGGTTGTTCTGGGGTTAGGCACGGTCGTTCAGATTACAATTGTTTATAGCGGAGATTGGAAGTTAAAAAATAGCTCGGACACCGTATGTAATTTTGTCCGGATTATAAATGTCGTGTTGTAATGCATCGGCCGTTGCAAAATGTAATTAAGTTAATTGCTTTTTGCACCATGTGTTCTGCGACTTAAATTGATTGGACGATGCTTTTTCTTACCGCTGTACCACAAGACTTTCTTTCCATTTGCATTGGTGGCTAATCTGAAGGAAATGTCCGATAATGTAATTGTGATTAATTCCGAGTGCGGTCAAATTAGGCCTGGATTTAGTTAATTCCCAGGGCCGGTTTAAAACATTTGACGTCAGCAATGGTTGTTGTCATTGGGTGGCCGTTGGCGAATTGATTACTAATTGCCGTGTTTAAGTTGTATTTCCTAATAACACCGGCATAATCATAATCTCACGCTGTAACTAATTTCGTAAGGCACAACACAATCTAGCGTAATTCACATGTAATTGTTTTGTCACTAACGCGACGCGTTTGCATTGGTAGGAAACAGATTGAGTGTTTACCTTGAAAACGTTACAAGTTTAAAATAACGCGTCAGTCGCTACCTAGCAGCTCTTGTTGGACGACAATGTACACGTATCTCCTGTTAAAGGGTAAACTGTTCTGGTAAATTACAGAAAACTCCCTGCAATTTTCATCTCCAGTTTCTCACACGGCAACTTTAAGCTTCGCCGCGAATCTGAGATTCCGCATCGCAATCGAGGCGAATGTAAAACGGTCAAAAGTCAAAATTGCAAATCTCTTTTCCACCCCACCTGCTTGATAATTTGTATCTAAACATTGACACCAGTTGGAACAATCGCCACCACTGTCTGTTGGTTTTGATTTCCGCAAGTAGCTTTTATTTTTTATTCCCTGGGAAATCCGCGTATAAAGTCACGTGAAGGAAGCTAACTAAACCCGTGACGTTACAGTTACGCTTGAGTGATTCCTGTGAACACCTGCGCGTATGACAAGGCGTGAGGTTTGGTAAACACGGCATCAATTTCAGTGTGACAATAGCCGGAATTATGAGGGGACAGTCTCGGTTTATTCTACTCCTGACGCCACCGGAGCTATATAGATTCCACACACGTCATTGTGAAACACGTTTCAGCAAATCCTAACTACAGCGGATGTTCAGGACTTTGTGATTGCAGGGTTCAAATCCGGAAAATCACACAAAATGGTGTTATTGGACGACGATGGTGCAACCTTTGTTCGTTGGTCTGTTGCAAAAGGTGGAGACTTTAACTATGCAGGATACGTTGGCGGCATATTTTGCTCGATTTTGTGTTGCAAAAGCGACACGTTGATCCAGTGCGGTCGGGACCGGCTATTTATGGCGTTAAACCTCAGCTTGCTAGACGCGGCTTAGCTTACCCTTCTCTGTCAATCAGACGATTAAAAACCGCACTACGGCGCTCGTAGACGCAACAGACGAAAAGAAAAACAACTCTGCAGCGTATGGACCCCAACACCCGTCCTCCCAGCAGCGCCGTACGCTTCTGCTGCCGCTCCTCTGCAACAACACAAACTTCAAACACGCCAAGCAATTGAAAGGCCAAAGTAAACGCAGCGAACGCTTGAGTGACCGCTGCCGAGGCTTTGAAGTCCCTCTGAACGCTTCCATGGCTGCGGAGGCGAACTGCAAAGTGATTATCGCTGGTTCTACCCCAACGCCACCACGTCCCTCAGCGTTCAGGTGGATCAGGGATTGTTTGCTGGCGGATTTGCCGTGCACACTAGCGGGATAACATGGCCTCGTATAGGAAAAGGCATGTACGCCACTACAGCTTGTGTTGTTGAGTGAAGTGGAATTGATACTTATATGCGGTTGGGCCTTTGCGGTGTGCCCTTCTATCTGGTGCCATGGATCGTGCGAGGTTTGAAAAGCTCATATTTGGTGGCAGTCTAAATCCACTGGGGACGTTGAAGAGCGTGACGGTATTTTTGTCTTGCGCCCGACTCACCAGCTTGAAAATTCCGAACTTGCAGCATAAAACTCTTTGCTTTTATGTTACCTGACCCTGAAGTTGACGATAAGATACAGTTCGCGGCATGTCGTCCAAAGCGTTGTGGTCTTGATTCGACGTAGAAGCGTTGGAACACTGGGCCCGTGTGCTGCGCGGGAAGTAGTTACCGGATTATCTTATAACTGCACTGTCGATGCCGTGGGGTCTGCCCGGAGATTCACGTTCAATGCGTTGTCTTGTTTAGCGCCAAATCGATTTTCGATGGCCCGCACAAGCCACGGGAAGCAATCTTTGCGAAATCGATTTCCTAGCATCGAAGCAGGATGTTTAATCTGCGCTTAATCGACTCACTGTAGCGGTAAAGGCCTTCCACAGACAAAATGAGGACAGCAAAATTTATTTCACTGACAAGGTCAAGTAATATACTTCATCGTGTCCGAACAGCATTTCTCGTTTTTTGACAAGTATTTTTGACACAACAGCTGACCGGTGCATTTTTCCTACTCCCAAAGTCCCCCCTTGCTGCAGTCCCTACAACGATGATTGAGGGGCATTCGCACGTCAATTACTTGCTCTTTCAAGCTCAGTGCTGCGCAATCACAGCCACAACTGGGCAACTGCGTTACAATCTGCGGTTCGCCAAACAGTTTAGCTCAACCGCATCAAAGCGGCCCGTCTTCATGGTTGCTTAGCTTGTTTATCGGTGGGCGCGGTCGTTTTGTGTCAATATGTTTAGTGCTCTAGTTATGTGCCATTATCGCGACAGCTCCAAACGATCGTTTTGGTCAGCGCAGAGCGTTTAAACATTGCTGTCCTGCTTGTGACGCTGGTTAAGCGGTGGCTATCGCTAAGACCTAATGCTTTGCGTGCCTCTTGAGGTCGGATAAAGTTCAACTTTGGGTTGTATTGGTGTCTTGTATTTTCGAAGGATTTTACAGAAAACGGTTTTGATAGACACACACCAGCTTAGGAATGTCGGCGAAGCCGTTTTATTATCCTCAAACTTGTTGTGCACGGGGCAGTGATTAACCACTTTTTCAACACCATTACGGTGATCTTAGCGTTTTCGTCAGACACAAGTCTGCAATTAATCCCCAACAGTCAACAGTGGCCTTTGAATTCCGGTTTAGTCCATGTTGTTTACAGTTCAACACTCAGAAAGCTATGCAGCGACAAAAACACCCCGTCGTGTGTCCTTCAACACTGGGATTGTTCACAGTCTAATTCTCCAAAATCAAGAGATTGCTAATCCCAAGCACGCCCCGTTTCTGCGTCTGTGTAACGTCCTTTGCTCGCCGCTTGTTTGGAGTCGCACCCACGCGTACCCACCCAAAAGCCGGGAGAGACCGAGTTTTTATCTTAGCCCGTTGCCCGTTGTAACTCCATTGACGCTTCCCAGAAAGGTCCACACGAATTTGTTGTGCTGCTCATTGGGAGAATGTGCTTTTGGGTTATTGTTATGGAAGGTTGTGCTTGGCAAGGCACTTGGCCACAGATTCCGTACATTTTTCTACATGTCGTAAACGGATTGAAAACACTTCGCTTTGACGTCACATCGTGTTGTTTATGAGGAAGTGCAATGGATTACGGCACCCGAAAACACAGTCTGGAGCATATTGCGACGCTTTAAGCTCCCATGCGGTTACAAACTGCTTCACGTTCTCGCAGCGGAATGCGGGAGGTCGTTACCTCGATTCCCAGGAAGTACTTAAAGTTAAAACTGAAAGCCTGCGGTTCATCAAAACCGCGCTTTTCGTTTTTTTCTGTGGCAATTATCCGCATGGCGCTTAGCTTAAGACGCCGGCACTTCAATCTAATCCTGTCCCAGTAAGGTGTGAACGCGGGTGTCCCAAGGCTTTGAGTTCCCGAAAGTAAGCCTGCGCGGAATTTGCGATCCAATGTTCGCGCTGCAACCGCGGCGCCTTCAAAGCGATGCCACACACGTTAAAAGTCTTCCTGTTCTTTACCAAAACACATCCTGGACCGCAATTCGCTCCAACACCGCGCAAAATTCGATCTCTGCCGCAGGTTTAATCTCAAAGGTCAGTGTGTACGGGCTCGTATCGCTAGCGACGCTCGCACAGGTCCTTATACGGTCGGCGTTTCGCTCACTTGCATCCAACGTTCATTCGGAGGCCGTGGATGTCGAACCAGCGCCACAGGTTTTGCCAAATCGCAAGTTGTTTACCGTTCGTCTTGAGCCGGTTTTTTACCGTAAGCGCAAAGTCTTCAACTCCGAACTTCCGAGCACTGTATGCAAATGGCCGCTACTGTGTACATCTGTGATAAATCGGAAAAGACAAAAGTTACGCCCGTATTATGGCGAATGTGGGTAAAACTGTCCGTCCCCAACATTCCCCAGCGCTTAACCCAAATCGCAGCACACGTGATGCAGCGATCGGATTATGACGTCACAGAAGCATTTAGCCGCGGCGTTCCGGTTCGGCGAGCGCGCTTTGATCACGTTCGCGGCCCGGAACAGCCGATTGTGCGCCTGTTTTTACTGTCCGCCCTCCCCCCTTCGCTCCTACAGAAATCCGTAGACCGAACTTGCTGAAAGACGCGCAAATACCTGGGCGGGTTCAAACGTTTTTCACCGGTTTGTGCAACGGCCGGCAAAAAAAAATCGCTTTTGCATACGCGTTGCAACGATGTTTTCTCTTCCTGGCGCTGCATGATCTTGAAATGTGATAGGCGGAGGCAAATGCGAATCAAATGGACTTCGAATGTATTTGGTCTGGTCATTTTGCCTGCTTAGAGTTGAATTGAATAGTGGCGAGAAAAGCTGAAGAAGTTTTTTTCTCAAAATCGCCACATCCTTGAGTCACAAAGCGGCCGCGCGATGTGTGGACCGATCTCGTCATCGTGGCACACTTTCTTTCTAACCAGGCTATTTATAGAGAGTTTACTTTTCTCGCTCAACGGAGCACGAAACAAAAACAAAAACCGCTATCGCTGAAAAACGGGTCTCCGCCTTCACCGCAGAACTCCATTCGCTTTCCCGCAACGGAACAGTGCAAATTCCGTCGGATGCTAGCCGGGACCGTTGCCACAGCAACGCATGGCAACAATTCTTTTGTTCGGTCTGAATGGGAATAAACATCGTAACTTTGTTAACAGCGGCCCTTGACTTTGCGTGGTCACGCTTTTGGAACTTTACATCTGAAATTGCGTTCTTGGTTCGCTTCCCAGAAACCGCTTTTACGGTGCAGTGTTTCCCAAACAAATGTTTCGTAAAAAAATAGTGTTTCCAAAAAAATTTGATTCTGATACAGTCTTGGAGAAATAAATTGTTTGTCTTGGCTTTAAAATGGCGATGATTTCTGTAAGTTTCAATGCGAGTGGATGCAACGAACCTACACTAAAAATTAATGAGAATGAATTTTTTTACCCGCTCTGCATACAAGTGTATCTTAAAGCCATTACTTCCGAGTTACAAGCTTACATACCTTATCAACGTAAACCGACCCTCGGACACGATCGCACACCGATCCAAGATTGCTCAAGCCGCGTGCGAAGAACCTGTTAACACATCCTTTACCTTGTGAGAATAATCACCAAATTCCGATCACCGCCCGTTTACCAGTGTTAGGTTCGCTCGGACGGCTTGGGTTCAATTTCTAATCAGAGTGCTTGAAGATTACAAAGCCGGTTAAGCATCGCTTCAATCACCCACTTGTTTGTCCACTTGTGTAACCCTAACTTCCTCCGCAAGACCCCGCTCTATTTATAGATCCGACCCCTAGGAGGCTTGCTTGACCTTATTAGGCGATTAATCTTCTGTTTGCGAATTCCTCATTTCCTGGGAAGTAGATTTTGTCGTTTTTTTCTGTTAGTGGTTTGCTTGAGACGTTGCGGGTCGTGTGAAGTGCAAACTTGTTTTTTTTTCCTCTGCGAACTATATGTAGGACACTGTTTAAAACAGGCAAGCGTGCGCTTGCGAAGACATATTGAAAGTTGCAAAATGTTTTAGGAATTAATTGCACTTAACGATCTCACAGAAGAAATCTTTCTCTTGGACAAAGGTCTGCCTTTCTCATGACTGGCATATTTCAAGCGCGAAAGTCAAAAATGCGTAAAAAAACGTTACAGGGGAACCGCATTGCGCATGTATGACGTTACACAGGCAGTTACAGACGTTTGACCTCAACCTTTACCCGCTCGTATTTCGGTCGTTCCCAAGCCAGCTTGCGGGTAATTGCCCTCGCTTGCATGTAAACAAACAAACAGCCCCACCCTCACGGGGGTCCCAACCTCATTACGGGATTTGCTCTGGGGCTGACATCGGAGATCCGGGTTAAGTCGGCGACAGGGGGCAAGGCCGACCCCCCTGCGTATGGGAGTAATTATGTGCGTGTCAACATCAAAAAAGCTCGAGCCCCGGCCCCGATATTTAATACCGCTGTGCCCTTGCTGTCGAGAGCACCAGGCAGGTTACATCAATGGAAGCATTGTTTTCCCGGGCTTAGCGCTTTAAACACGTGCTTATTGATGCGCCGCGGTGGTAGTGGCGACTCCCGCGGTGAGCCCTGTGTATATTTTCACTTCCCCAGCGCGGCCCGACGTAGCTTAGGCGTGTTGGCTATTTCCACCTGCCTCCGCCGCTGTGGTCACGAACCAGGGCATTTATAGACACTTGATTACACGTATCGCATTAGCAAACCTTAACCTTGTTCTGCGAAGCCTCGGAGTGGCTAGGGCGAGCATCTGTCACGCCTCAATCTTGCGCTACCGTGGTCGCCTCTGTTTTGCCGAATAATTTGATACAATCAAGTCTTCTGGCGAGCCCATCCTGGTTTAGCGACGGCCAAGTAGGCGTGTGGAATAGATAGAGATCGCCAGGCATATATTTAGCTCTATTTAAATCCTTCTGAAGATGGAATATGTGCCACGTCATTCGGCTACATTTTGCAAACAGCAATGGTGTTTGTGGCTTCTCTGATACCGAAAGCCTCTTTTTTAAAAGCATTCTCTTTGGTGTTTGGTCGAAAACACAACCACATATACATAAATAGCAGCATCTTCGGTGTGACTTTATCGCAAGGCGGGGCTAACTGACGTTCAAGCACTTCACAAGCGTTTGAAAATCCCGACAATCTTACTGTGTAGCGCAAATATGCTTTTTGTGGCATTCGTTCAAGTACCTGCATCGTTTCATGTGGCCAGGCGTGCAAATGATATCCCACCACATGCAGCAACGGTTGCAGTCGATCTCTCAGCGCTTATAAGTGCTTCCGACCTAAGGACAAGTCCGCACCACGCTCCTGCCCCTCTGTAATTCCACGCGCTACAAGTGCGTTTAAAAATAACCGTGCTTCTGCGACAGCCGATGTGATTGGATGGTAAAGGTGTCAGATACCCTTGCTGATCCAGAGTGGGATTTGTGGTTCTGTTAGTGATTTTAAAATGTCCTAATATCCCTGCTGTGTGTTGCTTAATCGGAAACGAAAAGTTTGATAGTCAGAAATGGTTGCAACTTTTGATATTTTGGACAAAATTCGCTTTTTATGGGTCCCCTTCCATGAAGGGGACACATATTGTTTTTACTCTNTTATTATTATTGTAGCGGGCCCGGGTGGTCTGTTGATGCAGTGAGTCACTCCAGCAAAACTAGGCACTCGTTAGGATCCGTATAACTTCCATTCCGAGTTGACTCGGGCAATATTTATAAACGCGTGCGCTTCACTTCCGCGCTTGAAAGGAGCTGACGACTTTCTAAAAAGCCGTTTTCTACCCGATTTGACGCTTAAACATTTTAACGCCGGGCAATCACATTGACGCGATGGCCGCATAAAGCTACCTAGCCGCCGGTGTCGCTATTTCTAGAATGCACCCGACAAGTGTCCATTGTCCCCGGGTAACAATGCACCCCGCTGTTACGCGCGACGTTGTTTACCTTTGAAATCCAAAGCAACAAACTTGGCTGGACGGCGCGCGTATCAAAACACACAACACGAAACCGCTCACAACGGTTGGCGACACCGGCTCTGGGGAGTGTAGTCAATCGGTGTGCGGACACCAATTCCCAAAGGTGGTCTTGTGTGAGCCATATCCGGTCCTGTGCTATTGACACCACATCGCAAAGTTAACACAACAAGCTGCTGGTCATTGTTGGCTTGTATTTGCGGTCAAACATGGTTTCAAACCCCAAGCGCAATCCTACTGAGCCCGCTAAGTTGGGGTCGCGGTCACCGTTGCGGCGTCTTGAATGGGAGAGCAACCTACTGACGTCACTCTGACGTTATACCGGGCGAGCGAGTGTATGGGAACGACAGATCGGCGACGGTTCTACGAGCGAACGGCCGCACGCAGGCACGCGATTTTGTTTGAGAACACTACACGCGTTTAAATGCCAAAGGGTGGGTCGAGTATTAAAATAACCTGCGCCGGTTCGCAGGAAAATGCAATTTTGCGTATGCCCTGACACAACCGCGCCGCTTTTTTGCTTTAATCCGAAAACACACAAGATGCAACATGTGACAGCACACTGTCTGATCTCGTCGACTCGCAGCGGAAAAATTCACTCATCGGCCTGTCTCGGTCACTTGTTGCCAAAGGGGCCCAGCCCGCAATGACATTCCGTGGGACAGTTAACTGATCTGCCACCAGCAAATGTCACATGCTCGGCTGGTGCTGTCATAACGCGGGCGGCATTCAGACGCAACAAAAATCACTTTTCACTTGAAAGGTCGGCGTTTCCAGGCGCCACGGACCGCCCAATTTCATCGCCAAGGGTTGGAAATTTGTTCCCTGCCCTTTTTATGAATACACGACTAATTACCCACAAGTGATGTTTCGTTTGCTCCCTCAATTCCACCCTAAGGAACTTCTTGTGCTATTTTAGGCATCTTTTCTTGTCGGTTTTGCCCTTTAGCTTCCGTTTATGTAGCATTGCACGCGAAGAGCGGGCGGGCTTTCAGAAAGTAATTCCAGGAATTGACCAAACAAACCTTCGACACGCAAATAAAACTGAAAGCTAAACAGTTTTTGACTTAAATAAATAGTTTTGTTATCAAGATAATGCAAAATGCTATAAACACCACCTAAGATTTTTCCCAATGCAAGCAAATAACTAATCGGCCTCTTGTACTTTACAGGAACTTTATGTACGTGTTCAACGCTTCCCAACCATGGATCAAGAAACCAAGTCTAATGCACATGAAACTGCTGCAATGGAATTCAACCGCCTCCACTCGGTCCAGATGCACCTTCATGAATAACGGAGATGTAAGTTTTAACATGTAGAGTTGCCTGTTTTAGCCGACGAAGAGTTAAACCCCACCTTCCTAAATCGTGCATGGATGCTGCATAAAATATGAGCTAAAAATGGTCTTTTTTTCAACGTTGGTTTTTCAAAAGAGCAATTTGTAGTGCTTGGCCTCAAGTATTCCCGCCTTTGCGACCAATCACGGATTAAAAGGTTTGGTTTGATTCACCAAACCAAACTTTCCACGCCATTGTGCGTTTCCCACGGGCTCCTGCACTTTGACTTCGAGGACTTGAATGCAGATTTAGGCCTGAGGCGCTCCTTAGCAAACCTCCACTGCAACGAAGAGAGCTTAACCTGCCCACGACTTACGAGTGTTTCCGGCTTTTACGTTGCTACTTTTGAGCTAAATGCGCCCACTAATGTTATAGCCACCGGCATCGCCTGCTGCGTGGTTGCTTGGGTATTTCATCCACTTTTTTGCTTTGCAGTATGAGTGCAACAACTTCATTCGAATTGTCGAGGTACTTGACGGGCAGCTGTACGTTTGTGGGACCAACGCTTACCAACCGACTTGCAGATATTATTTGGTAAGTCGCCACGCTTGTCAAAACACCGACCAAAATACGATATTTTTTAACTGAGAATGTTTTGCGTCGGCAAAATTTTAACCTTCAACAGCCGCCAATGGTACCAAAGATCACTGTACAAAGTTAAAAAAAAACGACTTTGACTTTGAAAAGACTTTGACTTTGAAAGAAAGAGTCTCAAATGCAGAGTCAGTCGGTACACGTATAGGGAATATAGACACATATATATTCGCCTAAACTGACATCGTCAGTTTTTTATTTACACAGAAACTANAGCCGCCAATGGTACCAAAGATCACTGTACAAAGTTAAAAAAAAACGACTTTGACTTTGAAAAGACTTTGACTTTGAAAGAAAGAGTCTCAAATGCAGAGTCAGTCGGTACACGTATAGGGAATATAGACACATATATATTCGCCTAAACTGACATCGTCAGTTTCTTATTTACACAGAAACTATTTGTATTGGACTGCTTGTATAGATGAGGAATCGAGAAGAATGTGTTTGGGCAAATAAGCGCCTTGTATTTTAAATTAAA
>QXVZ01032831.1:0-15080 GCA_008931825.1 Phallusia fumigata
TCTCCGATTGGGTGGTAGTCATAGTTGCCGATCGCGTGCGCAATACCTTTGTGATTCTTGGCAAATATCAGCATAAATGCAACGTCAACAAATCTTGCGCCGCTGCATAAAAGTGTGTACACAAGCGGCTGTCTGATAAAATCCACGCAATTTTACTTACTTGTCAATACACACCAACTACCTTTGTTGATTCCTGGCATGTATGGTTGATCTAACCTTCCGTATTTTGAATGATGCTGATTATCGTAGTAAGAAGAGGCCGAAATTGCACTGTCGGGAATATAACCAGATGTTAGCCCTAACTTGCACAATGAAGCTTAACAAAAACGTACTGCCGTTAAATATAAATAAGATAAAAATGCTACTAACGGTTTAAGATAGTACGTCACAGCCACGAGTTTTTTTGCGAAACATGAGATAACAGCGCCAACAGCACTATATTATTATTTCCGCCAATTTAGACGAATGAAGTTTCAATGTAGGGCTGTTTTGCTAGAGAAGCTAAAAGCAATAATGCACTTTTTGGTCAAGTTTTTAACAACTATTTTTGTTGTTATCAATACTTTTCTCCAAGATATTTCTTTCGAAACTGCGTATTTTCTAGTTTTTTTGTTAAATTTAGTTTACAGTTTATGTTTAAAAACCTAGTCTAAGGAATCTTTACTAAGTACGGTGAAGATATTAAGGGGAATTTTACCACACATTGCAAATGTGTAGGGCAATGGCAAAAATGAGTTGTTCAAACGGGAAATCATTTCTTAACTTACCTCGGTTTGCTTGAAAGAACGGGCTGTCGGTGCTTCCAAATTTCTCTACAAAGAGTAGTAGATTAGTTTTGGCCACACACGTGTGTTGCAAACGCATGAGGCACAAGTCGATCTTAAACTTACCATCAAGCTTGTTGGTCGTCTCACATGCGGCTTTTATGTCACAAGTCCCACCTGAAATTAAACGACTTTTATGAAAGCAATCTTTTTGTTTTGGCCAAAGTTTTTGTTAACTACCTTTTATTGATGGAATACAAGCATAGGCGACGTATATGTATTTCCAGTCTGCATTTTTCGGACATCCATCGCTACCGAACATCTCCTCACTCGCTGTAAGCTCACATTGGTTTAACTCGGCACATTTTGTCGCAATATGAAGGTTTGCTCTCTAAACCCGACAACGTTCGTCGCTGTTTCCGACCCTGTGCAAAAGAAAAACGACACTTGAAAAATAAAGTCAAAACCGGAGGTGACAACCTTGTGGTCATTTTCTACTGAAAACTTACAAATTTTTGGAAAATCTATTACTATATGAACGTTTGCAACGTTGCTCCTTACGGTGTTGAAGTCGTTGTCCTTCCGTATCCAGCCTTGATGACGTCGATTACTAGACTAGGATCGGTGCAGTAAACCGTCTTTGTGTCCCCTTCTGCGATGTACATTGTGTTCCAAGCACTGTTCTGGGCCATGGCTCCTACAGCAATATTTCGTGCTATTACACATATTTTCTTTGGGAACATGTCCTCGAGAATTTGTGTCAAAATTTGACAATCAATGACACATTTGAAACAGTGCCTCATTGCTTTAGCTAATAAAGTGGATCATGTATGAAAAGCTTAGATTTATAAGCATACCGATGATTGAGATTATTTACATGCCGAGTGGGGTGTCCTGATACTTAACCCTATTCAGTAAGTTTGTCATTGGTAAATACTTCCAAAAAGTTTTTGTACGTTTTAAAGCTGATCGTATTCAGCATAGTTGTATGCTTCGTAAGACTGAGGTCGTTGGAACGAATGAAACGCCAGCAGTTTTGATAAAAGTAACACAGATCAGCCAAACAGAAGCATAGGAGTTTCCATCAAAATTGTATCCAAACTTACCGTATGCAAAGCACAAGACGATAAAGGCGACTGCGTTGCTCAACATATTTTTATTGTTACGTGTCAGAATTGAAAAACACTACCGTGATTTGTCGATCTGCGATGAAAGGTAAATTTTACTGTTTTCCTCATAACGACTTCTTGCAACTTGCCTTTTAAAAGGAGTAACATTTTTTTGCCACAAGATTTAGAAATTGTAAGCTTAAAAATAAAACTCGTTGTAGAACAGTTTCAAAAATCTAGATCACTTTTTTGCCGTACATGATTTGGGAACAACTTTTCTCATGGTTTGAACAGCATAAATCTTTTCAAGCCAAGGTACTGTCACTCGAGAAACAACTTCACCTTCTTCGTAAATGATTACCTATTTCAGCAAAATGCCGTTTTTTGAGTGCTTCGTCTGTTTACTTTCAATCACTGTTGTTGCCCTGTAGACATTGACAAACCAACTATGTGTGTTGTAACCCATAACTCTCTCGCTTAACGTAATTTTTAAAACTGAAGGTGATCACCAGTTATTTCACAAAAAGGATATTGTTTACGGAAACATTTAGGATTTGTTTTGCAAAATTATTTGACATGCGGGTAATCATAGAGAGAGTATTTCACATCCAGGATAATACATCCAAAAAGGTTTAACCGATCAAGTAAGGTTCCATGATCAAGTAAGGTTCCAGGGTAATCATAGAGGGAGTATTTCACATCCAGGATAATACATCCAAAAAGGTTTAACCGATCAAGTAAGGTTCCATGACGTTTGGTAGGGTTCCTTTCTCGGAGGTCGTTGTATAATCACGTATTTCAACCGGTTGGTTTCAATTTATGCTGTCTAAAAAAGTCATGGTCTTTTTAGTGCAACACGCTTTTTTTAGCGAGATTCCAAACTTCTTGGGACCGTTTTAACCTTTAAGGCTTTTTACCGTTGACTCTCCTTTCACTTTTGTTTTACGGCAAGATTTTTGCAGCTAAGTCCTATGTTTTTTCAACGTCAATAAGCACGCAAATATAATTTACCAAATTTTCCAGCTAACAATTTGACGTCGATTCGACGTAGATTTTTGGTTATGTTTGGTGGAAAAGAGGTTGGAACCGAACGTTATTTTTACGTAAATGTGTCGACTCCAGACGGCGTAGATGCCACGTTGGAATTTACGTTGCGCAATGACGTCGTCTATACGTTCACCTAAACGTTATTAATGCGTAAAAGTGTCGACACCAGACGACGTAGATGCCACGTTGGAAATTACGTTGTGCAATGTCATCATTTTACGTTCACCTAACATTATTTTTACGTAGCTGTAATAACCTCGCTGTTAAAACGCTCAACAATGAAAAGCTTTGAAATGTCAAAGGACAATTTTTCGCTTATACCTTATTCATGTGCCAACGTTTGGTAAGCTGTTTTTACAATCCTTTCTGATATTAAAGAAAAACGATTCTTTAACACATGCATTTGTATGTTGCAAATAATTTACTAATAACCAAACTTATTTCTTCGCGAACGTTTTTTTTTTATCGAACTCGGAAGATTGATTGTGTACCAAACATTATTTTAGCATGTGAATGAATTTTTGCAAGAGATCGAGTGTCATTGGGGCCTTCCACAACATGAATGACCGCAAGGTACTTTCGTTTTCTTTAGTGATGATCGCTGCTAATATTCGTAAAAAGGCTTGAGTTCCAACACAAATAATTGCTTTGTCACACTGCTGTCAACAAATACTTGTTACTCAGTAAAGCGCCGCTAATCATTACCTTGTTACTCAGTATTTCGTTCTTCGAACTGCAGCATCAAGTCATGATGAACTGTTTGTTGACATAAAAAAGCAAACAGATAAATCAACTTTTCGTGAAAATACAGGTAATGATTTACCGAGAAGTGAAAATTGCTAAGCGGGAAAATTGTTCCTTCACAAACTTGTGACCTCATATACCAAATGCCAAAATGGGCAAGGTGAACTATATGTCTACATATTTTGTCTTTGACAAAGAAAACAATTGATTTGGATCGTTTGTAATCTTTACATTTGTTTTAGTTTAATTCAACCCTTAGGTTTTGCTAAACAGTGGATTAAAGCAGCGGGCACTAGAAGTTACAAGAATTAGCAGAAGTAACAGTTTTAACAAAAGTAAAATTAGCAGTTTTAAACCTGACGGCCAAACAAGGTTTGATTACGAAAATGACAACAACAGTTCGAAGTAGTAATTTTGACGTTGCAAATATAACTAAACCAAGTTGGCCAATTAGGTAAATTTGCTGTACTTGATGCTGGCGACAAAACGAAATACAGATAAACAAAAAAACACTATACTTTTCGCATATTTATTCATTCTTTTCTTTTATTACCGACAAATCACTGTGGTACAACAAATAATATGATTTGGAACCTATAAGGACGCTTCCAACCTTATCGGGAAGACCTTTGGGGTTTTTACCATTTCACTTTCCAAAAATTTTGTTTTAGCGTAATTACGAAACAACAGCAAAATTTTAGCAGCTGAGTCTTGTCAATAAGCACGCGAACAGAATTTAACAAATTTATCTCACCTCGTAAAAAACTCGAAAGTAAATTTTGCCAACGAATGTGAGGTATTGGCTAATAAAAAACGTTTTAGTGCATACAGCAACGTATTATGCCATATTATTAAAAATCTCTTTATCGGTAGGTAGTCAAACGTGACAACAATGTTGCTATCCATTTACGTTTATGGTTAGAAGACTGCAACGAAATAAAAAAATGTTGCCCATATGCTGTGAACTAACTAGTTTATTTTTTTCGCCAGGCAGTGGATATATTTGCTCAAATTAGCTCAACCGTGTCTTTTATCACACGGTTTGAAAAACACCACCTTTTCACCTTAGCTAGCAAACAATAGTTTTAGTTTGTTCAGTCGTTTAAGACGTGTTGCCCTTGGGTGGAGAGTAGATTTAAAGGCAGATGGCGGGTGATTGTGGATGACCTTGAAAAATCTGCGACTGATGGCGGCCGCTTTCTTACCTGCGCTTTTAAAATTTGGTTTTAATTGAGGGTTGATGTCTAAAAAACGAAGGATACCTCAGGGGCCCGAATTTCGAAATTGTACATTGACGTCGGCTAATCCTGGAAAAAATCCCCTAGTTCTACATTAAGTTAGGTTATTTGGCCCTCCTTAAAATTTTAGGTTGGCTACGCTATTGGGTTACCTGTTTGTCAGAGTGTTCCTGTTTGGTGCTAATTAAGTTCCAAACCGTGGGTAAACTTAATTATACAGACAAGGGTAACTATATTGTTCAGCGAACCGACTTCTAAGTCAAAGGTTTTAAACGGGTTGTTCATAAAGCGTTTTGGGAATTCGCGACCACCTTGGTGTGTCAAAAAGAGACCGCGCCAGGACTAAAAGGTTGATAACCACTGTTCTAAGTCATCGCAGTTAACTTTGCCACATTTACATTTCGGTTATGTGGTACTTGTGGCATTATCACATATATCACCAAGAATATTGCTCGCTTGCGACACAATAATAACTTTTTATAGGTCAAAAGACCTAGTGCTGACTGCTGCCTTAACACTCGCAATACAGGCGCGCAAAGGGACAAAACCATGTTGCGTATGCGTTATTACCTAAACCTTGGCCTTCTATTATTACGTCACAAGCCATCAAAGATTGCACCACACATAAGCGTAATGAAAAACGGCGTTAAAAGAAATCAGAAATTACTGGCAAATAAGATTTAATAATGTCATTATTTAGGCGAAATATTAAGAGTCTACCCCAGGGGTGCACAACCGTTTTGCTATTGCCTGTCGCATCACAGACTTTATTTTACCCACGACGACCACATAGGCGCGAAGTTACAAAAACTGCAAGCGGCAGATGTAGGCTACGTCACCATGTGACGGCACAACGTGCACAACGACGTGTCGCAGTATTCAAAAACACATGACGTATGTTTCTGTACGAGGTATGTTGAGTGGTTATTCGCTTCGCTCACATAAAAAACAATGTTGTTGCATCAGGTTCAAGCGCAAATCTAAATCAATGTACTGGCACAATCAAGTATCACTTTCCGCGGTTACAGAGCTTTAGTTCCACTCTTTCTAAATCCTTTACAATATTGCTTTGTTGTACCAAGGCTCAAGTCTATTTGCATGCTCGTTATTTTACCACCTTGCCAATTTAACTTCTTTTAAAGCAAACTCATTTCTAAAAGTGTGATAAAATATCAATTTTATATTGACTCCCTTCCGCTAACATGATTTTTATCCAGAGGAAGAATTTTTATCAATGCACGACCGCCATTACATATACGTAAATATATATGTGCACGGTCTCATTAAATAGTATCTTCGGCCGCAGGTTGTGCACCCCTGTCCCCTGTTCTACCCCATCATTACATACCGTGGCCCACAAATACAATTTAACAATTTTTTTGCGAACAATTATTTTTCGGTGGAAGAATTTTTTTAGTGCAAAAAATTTTTTTTCAGAGCAACAACTTTTTTGTAGACATTTTTTTAGTGCAAGCATTTTTTTTTCAATGCAACAATTTTTTTTGTGCAAACATTTTTTAATTAGTTCAAAAAATTTTAGGCGTATCAAAAATAGCAGATACCACTGCGGAAGCTGTCAACATCGGACCAAGTAATTAGGCGGTCCCCGCAACATAATCAAACTATTTGACGTGTTGTTCATCACTAGAATATGGTATATTATGCGCAAGCAAAATTTACTGTATCTATAGAAGTTTTAAACCTAAGAAATGGACGAAACTCGCTAAATCCATTTGTACTCTACAACTGTTAATCGCCTCGACACATTCTTAGCACCCACTAAACAACTTGAGAAAAACGTTTGTTTCAAAGTCACAACTGGCGATTAGTATGGAGAGGTTATAGATATATGAGATAAAATATTGTTCATTTATTTGGTAAATAGACCATTGGTTTAAGTATATTTTAAATAAAAATACAATCCAAACAGACCATTAGGACAAAAGTAACGGCAGGTGTATAGCTTTATGGCTCGAAAACTGCGAGCCTAACTTTTGAATACTGCAGATATAACGTCGCAATTCGCGGCTGACTAATCGCTCTTATTACAGCGCGCACAATGCTTTTTAGGCATTCAGTGCGTAACGTTATACTGTTTCGATTTGTTTAAAGAATTCGCCCATTAGGGGGTCGCTGATGTGGTCAATTAAGGTGATTTATACAATCAACCACTATCTTGCTAACGACATCAGGCTTTTGAAACTTTCGGACAAACTTGTCGGTCCAATCGAACCCGGATTACCAGAGGTTTACTGTGTCGCGCTTTTAGGATATTCATTCGTTTGCATGTTTGTTACCGACGAATTACTGTGGTACAAAAATTATTAATTATGTTGCAATTCATTTTAACATGTCAAGTACTCGTGGCGCATAGAAATGTGGCTATTCCAGCTTTGCACCACTAAACGAAGTTTTATAGCCAGGATGGGGTTTTCGAACATGTTGGTCACTTTCGTATTTTTGTCGCTGTTGCCGTTGAATACCTGAAACCAAAAACACTCGCACGTTAAAAGCCCAATGTTTTGCCAATACCGTTTGTTCACATAATTCACGATAAGCTGGCCCGACCGCGAAGCTTATGCGGCATGGGATTCACCCAGTGAAATCCGATACGTTGATCCAAATTGAAGTCACCAAATAAAAAAAATTAAATATCTAACGAGACTAACGAGACAAATTGTACAATTGTATATACGCAGGCGAATTATGTGAAACAAAACTTACGATCACTTGATTGGCGGAGTTGGTCACGAAATTCCAGTGATTTTCGTAGGGTCCCATAAAACTAATTTTGTATGTCTTTACCCATTGATTTATATTTTCACCGTTTCTCCCCTGTGTTATAACACCGGTAATTTTGGTGGGATGTTCCAAATCAACCTGGATCCACTCTCCGACGGTATCTAAATACAGGAAAAGAAATGACAATTCGTTCTAGAATCTAAATGTTGTGCGACTATGTAAGCTTGTTTCTCTTTCTTTTCTAGTTTTGAATTTCTTTGTTTAACAACTTCTGCAACATATGCAACTACTATAGCATTCATTTCTCGAACTAAAATTGCCAGCAATACATTTTAGGCATAAAAATAAGTAAAAATCCCCTAACTGCCAACCAGTTTAGTGTGGCTCTCGCTCCCACCAAGAATGAATTTGTTCTCGATGTCAATCGGGTTTTTAATAAAATGTACACAGTTTGACTTACTGTGTTTGGCAGACCAGCTACCTCTGTTGATTCCAGGCATGAATGGTTGATCTAATCTTCCGTATTTATTATGATACTGATAATCAAAGTTGGAAGAGGCAGACATTGCACTGTCCGCAATGTAACCAGATGCCAGTCCCAACTTGCATAACGAAGCTGTACAAAATATGTTAAAGATTTAGATATTGTATCTGTCACAAAATGCAAAATGTTTAATCTTGTGCGATATCTTGTGCCCAAGGCCCGTACTAATGACTCCAATGGTGCAGATGAAATATGTATTACGAACACCTCGGGATGTTGGTCGACGTCAAGGACTGAAGCAGTTCAGCGAAGACCGTTGCTATTGACATGCATGCAGTAATCTAGTAGCAAGTTCCAGTTGCACCCTTTGCAACGTTTCTTTACGAAAGAGTTAGAACAACTCAAAAGGAAAATTGTGCCGGCGAAAATTATACGTTCAGCCTACGGGCGAAAGATTGGGTCGAACGATGGTTGATGTAGTAAATCACCACTGCAGTTGTGGTGTTGTTTGGTCCTATTACTTCCTTTGCGACTCAAACAAACCGCAAACCAACAAATCAAAATGGGAAACCGTTAACGGAATTTCACGCGCTGAACATTCCTATTACACTAAAGTATACGAACTGGTGTTTATTAAAGTATCCCGCTATTAAAGGTGTTTATAAGAGTGTAAAAATCAATCATAAGGTTTTGTTTAAGCAGTTGTTTTATCACTAGATTATTCCCAATATTGTGTTTACGCTTATATGCTTTAAAATTTAATACTGTTTTCGTAAATGAAATTAAAACAAGATTCAATGTGAATCAAAATAAGGTTGTATAAATTCAATGGAAAGGTTGATTGCCGATTGGAGAGCTATGGCGTGTTGGTGTTTGGGAGCTACCAAGAACCGACAATGAGTAACATATACAAACATTAAATATTAAGAAACTACATTTTTCTAATTTTCATTTCTTATTTTAAGCTATATCAAAAACTTTGCCATAGAACCTATGCGTGGTAATTCCATTTAATGGTAAACGTTTTTGACAATCCGTTCCTAATTGTTCTATCTGATTTAAATAAAATATTTGCACTAATGCTGACAGCTGTCCGTTTAATCAAAAATTAACAATTAAAAAAGAGTCCAGTGTAATGGGCGAAACTGAATTTTCAAACTATTTACTTTTTTCTACGTACCTCGGTTGGCTTGAAAGAACGGGCTATCAGTGCTTCCAAATTTCTCTACGAAGCAGAGGAAATTATTTTGCTACACACGTATTTTTTAAACATCATGGGGCACGTGCAAATTAATTTAAAACTTACCATCAAGCTTGTTGGTCGTCTCACAAGCGGCTTTGATGTCACAAGTCCCACCTAAAATTCAGTTTCTTCACTGAAGCAAAATTTTTATTCATACTATAAGTCTAAGAGTTTTTGTTACTTTCTGTTGCAGGAATACAGGCATAGGCGACATAGATGTATTTCCAGTCTGCATTTTTCGGACATCCATCGCTACCGAACATCTCCTCACTCGCTGTAAGCTCGCACTGATTCATCTCAGCACACTTTGTCGTTATTTGAAAGCTTGCTCTATGAACCCGACAACGTTCCTCGCTGTTTCCGACACTTGAGCAAAATATAAAAATCAGGTTTAGGCTTTAGGGCGTAGGGCGCAAGGGGCTCGGGAAAAAAATCGGTTAAGCGGAGATGGTGAAGCTTCTGCACATAGAATCATGCTCGTGACTTTGAGACGTTCAAACGTTTATCACTCTGGGCATGTCTATGACGTTGGCAAAAAAGGCTCGTAAAACTTCTACATCTTGGATGTTTGGAATATATGTTAAATCTGGGGCGTTTTTTTTTCATAGAACATTCGACTTAACAAGCCTTATGTCTCGTGACAAGTAGTCGAACGAGCATTCGCTAGGATTTATTGCCATAACAACGTGATTTGCGTTAATTTCCAATTTTGTAAGTCAACTATCAACAAAATGCATATTTTTTACACTAAATAACACAATCATACGTTGTCTCAGTCGTTGTTCTTCCGTATTCAGCGTTGATGACGTCAATCACAAGACTGGGATTATCGCAGTAAACAGTCTTGGAGTTTCCCTCTGCGATGTACAGCGTGTTCCATGTCTCACTGCTCTGGGCTGAAACACCTGAAGATGTGTCATGCGTTTTTTTAAAATTACGTGGTATATAATAAACAAAGCAACATTCAAGAAGATATTTATTCTATACAAGCGTTCTACTAAAAAATGCTAAACTCAAAAGCCGGAACGTATGGCTTCGGTTAATTCATTTTGAGTATGATTTGGGTCCACTACCTTATCTCTGAAAGAACAAGGGTTCTGAGATACCCGCAAGGAAATGTTTTGTTTAAACAAAGTTCTTGTGTACCACTGGCAGCACTACATCTGGTTTATCTGGAATTGTCTTTTTACTTCGTTTAACGCGTGGTAATGAGTTTTACTAGATTTGTTTCCCTAATTGCTGGTGTTTTAGCAAACTTACCGCAGGTTAAGCACAGGCTAAGAAGAGCGATAAAATTGACCAACATGTTTTGGTTAATTTCTGTAATGAAAAAAAATTGATAGCAACACACACATATAAATACGATACGTTACAGTTTACGTCCTGCTATTTAAAATGGTATTATCATCTGCCTCCATCCATCATAAACTAGGCTGTCTTTTCTGTAGGTAAAAGCTTTAACATTGTGCAACAATGCGATATCTTAGGTGCATTGTGATTCTTGCCAGCCTAATCTACAGTATATATACAACAATAGCCTACGTTGGAGGTATCTTCTGTGACTTTAAACAATCGACGGTTCAGCGCCGTCTGATTTAAGCAGTACTTACCTTGACCTATTTGGCCAAAATTAAAAAGCCGTTGCTGTTACGAAATAATATTTGCACATTGTTGTTGCGCGAACGTCCCAACCACGAAAAACGTCATCGAGCTGAAAGCTTGAACCTTGATCGATTTCGTGAAATTGTGGCAAACAATAGACGAAGTATATTTCGACACTTTGGCACACAATGCCATGCGTCAAAACAAACTAAACTTAAACGACTTTTATTAATTACAATAAAAATCGTTTAAGTTTAGTTGTTTTGTTGTAATTACAATAAAAGTCGTTTAAGTTTAGTTTGTTTTGACGCATGGCATATGTGCAAATATTATTTCGTAACAGCAACGGCTTTTTAATTTTGACCAAATAGGTCAAGGTATGTACTGCTTAAATCAGACAGCGCTGAATCGTTGATTGTTTAAAGTCAAAGAAGATACCTCCAACGTAGGCTATATGATATTTTGCACGAAACAGAACCGTAATTACCCATTCAGTTTGTAGACATTTGTTTTTCCGCATATATTATACAGCATAGACAGACAATGACGTTCCTACATACATTAAAACAAACATAACGTTTTAGGCAAAAATTTACCAAAACAGAAAACAACGAAAAACAGGTTAAAAGTTACAACCTGTGTTTGTATAGGCTCACTTCAAATATAACTGATTTAGATATTTAGTGAAGTCACAGGTTAAATAATGAATAGATCATTTTGCCGATATAGAGTATTGGATTTACTGCACATCATCACTGTGCGGCAGACCGGCAAGAGACAAATTCAGTACTGGAGACTGTTCAAAACTTTAACTAATCTGAACGTTCTTTTCTATTTATCCACCCGCCATACCGCTTTTTTGTTTACGAATTAGAGAGAAAAAATTAATTTTTTATTATGGGTGAGTTCACTTGTTGTTCATTGTCTTAAAATAACATTCGTCATTGTCTTTCACCTGCAATCAATTTTGGGCGAATGTGGTAAAACTAAAATCTTATCAGCAAAAATGGAATATAATAACTTATCAGCGCTACCTAGCGGAAAGTACATAATTCAACTTGAAAACAGTTACATCGTGTGATTAAGACAAAAATCAAGTAACAGGTCAAATGGTTGGAGTTCCTATTTACGATTCTTACAGAAAAAATTACTTACGAACGTTTTTGTGACAACAATGGAAAAATACACATGGGTCAGTGCGCTGTTACGTTTTGACAACACGTTGGGAAATAATGGCAAGCCAGAGATAAGGAATCGTAGTGGGTGACAAAGTTCAAACTCGACTACAAAAGCGAAACCCATGAAAACTGGGTGGCCATACGCGACGATAGTTCAAACGTTATAAGGAATTATATGTGTTGCGTATTTGTGCTAAAAATTTCGTTTCGAAAAGTATTTGTTCCAAGAAAATAATATGCGTATCTTGAAGTCGATTATATTGCATTTTGCGATTTGTGTTCAACGTTTAAATACAAAGCGTGCGCTACTAGGGTAAGCTATGTGTGGTAAAATTGCGGTAATTACTGTAAAGAAATAAAAATAAAGTGCAACACGCACACAAAATGCGACGTTGCAGTTTAGGTGCCATCATTTAAAATTTTGATTGTATGCATAAACACTCTCATCTGCCCTTGCACCAACTCTATACGCTGTTTTTTCTACATCCAGCTCTGGCTATGCGTTATATTTTCCAAACCCCTATTTATTACACGTGGGAAGATTGGTTGAACTCACTTATACTTAAACATCTGCTTGCTGACTTCACAATAAAAGGTGCATCAAGTAGTTTGTTTTGACGCAGGACATTGTGTGCCAGAGTGTTGAAATAGTTCTCGTCTTTTGTTTGCCACAAGTTCACGACATCGAACAAGGTTCAAGCTCTCAGCTCAATGACGTGTTTCTTGGTCGGGACGTTCGCGCAACAATAATGTGCAAATATTATGTGGAAGTTTAATAACTTATGAATTCTAATAACTTGGTAGTGCCACCTAGCGGAAATGACAAGACTTGCAAAAAGTTACTTCGTTTGATTTAGAGTATTTACACAAAATGCAAGTAACAGTTTAATTGGTGGGCTGTCCGTTTTACGATTCGCACATCAACATTAATCTTGTTTTTCCACAACTGAGTTCTTCCACTATAGAAAGTTTCCGGAGCGAAATATTTCGTTTACCAAGCTGACTGTTGTTTCATTAACAGACTGTTTGCTTCCGGGCATGTAATGATAAAGAATTACTCCCTTACTGCGTCTTAGCACAGTAAATCCCAAAGTTTATTTTTTTGCCTTTTGGTGTCATAGATCATAATGTTTTTTCAGAAGACATGTGATTTTGCGTACCAGCACTTACTTGGAATACACGCGAAGGTAGGACTCCAAAGCCTATTTGGAAAGTGTCAAAAGAATAACTAAACAAAACCTGTCAAACTACAATTGATGACAAGAAAGGCATTAGTGATCGTTCTAACTTTGTAGCTGCTGTGTATTACCTAAATTTGTCGAAACGTACAATTTTTACCTCTTTCTATCCGTCACTTCACGGTTTTTCTGTTGCATATACTGCTAAAGTTTTACAATTTTCATTTACTTCTTGCAGTGCATTTGTTTTGCTTCAACATTGATAATGTGTTGTGTTCATTTATTTTGCCTCTGCTTTTTATCTAAATTTCTAAATTTTTTTCCTCCACTTTCTTTTCGCCAATTTTTTTGGAGCACTTTGTGCTTAATTAATTACACGAATAGTTGTTCATTTCCCCCCTTCTTTGCCCTTTGGTGTGTTTACCCATTGCAAAATTCCTGCGCACATTTCGCGAGAGTCCACTAGGCAATAGCAATCAGCAGCCAATTTCTAACATGTCGCATTTACTCTTTATTTCCCAATTTTGGATATTGAGCCCTTTTTCGGGTTTTTCGGCGACATGTTTGGCACGCGATTGAAGAAGTTCTTCGCTGGCTGTCGTACGATTAACTTGTCTTTTTGTCGTAGCTAAGATGCGAATCTTTTGAGAAGTTTACCTTATTATTTTGTGATTTGAATAAAGACAGCGAGTGTTGGGGCGCGTCTAAACCTAGGCTTTTTGTGGCTAGCCGAATATGCAGTGTTCGAAGGCTATTTGGCAACCGGGTTCCGAATAATATTTAAACAATCATGCAAAATGTGTAGTAATTAATTCTCACAACGTTTCAAAATTTATCGAATTTATTTGTCAAGGTAATAAACAATTTATGATATTATTAAAAATTACAGAGGGTGCCTTTTTTCCCATTCCTGCATTGCCTGTAGAACAACACAAGACCAGCGAGTGTCACTGAAACCGGTAGTATTCAACCAACCAACGAATTCATCAGCTTTGTTCGTCCTATATTTCCCGTACAGCTGTCCTGCCTGGAATACAAACATGTCATTTGTGAAGGTCAAAAGCACATGTCCAGACAAATATGCGAGTAGGGCAATTGACAAACAACAATAAGATAATAATTTTACGAGATTTTTCCACTGACTTAAATTAGGATTTTTCTGTTGAATTATAAGTTTAAGATTACGTGCACACATGTGTTTACAGCAGACTGAATCCTTTTTTTCAAAAAGGGGGCCAATTTCTTTCCATTTCAAAGCTACAGTTGTAGTGTAACGCATTTTATGTGCATGAGTATGCGACAGTTATCCTATGTGTGAGGAGCCGACGTTTACGTGTGTTTAAAAAATAGGACTATTTTCTGGGGGATAGTGACAATGATTCGCTTGTAAAGGCAAATTCTGCCAAATTTAACCTGCATAAATGTAGCACGTGTCCTCTGATTTATCGTTTGAGAAAAAAGATTAAGTTTAATAAATCTGAGGACAAACAGGATAAAAAGATCAATAAAACCAGAATACAAGCTTGCTTCCAGAAGAAAGATCCTCAGACTTTAAATTAGTTCTTGCTAGAAGTATTTCACTGGATTTGTGCTTTTTTACAAGCTTAAGTGATTCAATTCTCTATTATTGTGACATTACATGGAATCAAACTTAAGTTTAACATGTAATGCAAAACAAAAGCCATCCGTAAAAATCTCAGGTTAAAAGCTACAATTGGTGCCTTTAAAGTTTTCCGACTAGAACTAGGATG